>JAJEKB010019474.1:0-15426 GCA_022393335.1 Macrotrachela quadricornifera
TTTTTTTTTGTTCTTTGATAAAAAAAAAAGAAGAAAGAACTTCAGCTTTCAATTGTTAATTTTATTATATCAATGTATTGTAAAGAAGGGAAAGAAAAGCACATTTTAATTTTTTTCTAAATAAATGAAAATAATAAAAAGAAAGAATGAGTGCAAATAAAATATTTGTCATCATTTTCATGACTTTTTTCACATCGTATAGTTTATAAAAATATGTGAAGAATCGATTATTATTAATGGAAATAGTAACAAAAAATAAAAATAATATTTTCCTTTTTTTTGTTTTGGCCATTGTTTAATTGATTTCTATGGTCTACGCATAATTTAAAAAACCAATTTAATGTATTTTATTTTACGATGATAAACGAACAATTTTTTTTTGTTGTATTACCATTAAGAATAGTAGCTTTAAATAATATTGTCGTTCTTTAATTGGATTTCATATAAATTAATAAGAGTTGAACGAAAGATCATTGCTTTGTTGTTTTCAATACAATTGTAAAAATGAGTTTAACTGTCGCTTATAGGTTTAAATTACATTGAATAGCAAAGAGTAGATCTTTCGATATGGTAGCGATAATTTTCGATTTTTTTCTACGTTTAAGTATTTGAATACTAACAAATACTTGATCGAACTTTTTAAGATTGTAAGATATAACAGGAAAAATCAATTTATAGATTTTCTGATTTGCTGACACGTTTGTGAATTTGTTTCGATTATAATACTATTACTAGATTCAAGTTGTTTCCAGTATTTAATATAAATGATTTTCGTTGTAAAAAGATTTATTTAGCTTGTTCATACATAATGTTGTGACCATTTTGACAAAATTTTTTAAAAGTATCTTTGAAACTATAAGAGCTAGCAAGTTCGTTCAAACGCTATTCGACAGTTTATCATGTTCTGTTTATGTCAGAAAAATAATGTTTTTTGATTGAAGTTTCGAGCATGCAAAAAAATTCGATGATCCTATAACGCTTTTATCTAAAAATCTTTTAAGTTTATTGATAAAAAATGAACAATTCCAAAAATAATATAAAAGCATACTGAAAATAAAACACCTATTACAATCAATATGTAATAGAAAAATGTGTCAATTAAACTTAACTAAAATAACACAAAATAAAAGTCATCATCGATAATATCAGAAATAGTTGTACTGTATATTGACATAACTGATGAAATTGGCCATATTTGTCTAGATAAAATATTAACTATTTAAACATTTATAAAACAAGCTCATATTCAATCACATGGAGTGAAAATACAGGAAAAGATCAGATTATCCATTTTCAAATGAAAACTAACGCATATGTTTGCTAATCAATATTCGACAAATAAATAAAAGAGGGTAACAACTTTTAACAGAAGAAAATGTTTCAGACGACAGTTTTTAAGAAAAAAAATACTTCAAATAGAATTTTATTTAAAAATTTTTTTTTATAGTTTAAATTGTTCAAGAATGACAAGTTACAAAGTTCTTACTATAATCTTATTCGTAATGATAGATAAAATTTCGCTCATCCGAATCTTTTATATTGTATTTGATGACATTAGAGATAACCTTAATATAAAAATGATAACACAACTGATTATATCATTACAGTATTGATTTCAAATTTTAATTATGATCTTTTTTTATAAATGTTTTTGACAAGATTTTGAATATAATTTGAAAAACAACTAGTTTTTGCATTTCTAATGAATAAATAAGAGATAGACTATAATTGATTGATTTAATTAACTGTATTAATACAATTCATCATTTGTAAAATTTTTCAGAATGATCTTGAATAAAATTGATTGTTTATAATGGATGAAATTTGATTGTTGAATCATATTTGATGGCTAAACACACGTTGTTTAATATTCTATGCTATTTTTATTATATTATCGATAAGTAATACTTTTCAAAAATCAGATGTGTATGCTCATTTTGCTCTGGCCGATATCATCTATTATTTCAATCATTTGAGTTTCTTTCTACATTTTTCAATTCATTATGCACAAATTTAGCACTTCAGTTATCTCATATTGGATACATTATTATTAAAATTTTGTCTTTTTTTTATATGCAGATATCTACATACATTTATAATATACATTACATTTTTTTTTCACGTAAATCAATGATATATATTTATATTCATTAGAAATACAGTAATAAACAAATGTTTTTCTCCTAGCTGAAACCTATATAAATAATGACTATTTGCTTTGAAACTTATATCAAAGCAAGGTCTTAGTGAGTCCTGATCACAAGTAAAAGTTGAAGTCCTATTCTCTTACTGAGACTGAGATATTATATCAACGACAAGGATTTGTCATTAATATTTTGATAAAATTCTGTAATTTTTTTAAAAAACGCTAACGCTTTTCGATTCATTGAAGTAAAGGTAACGTATTTAATGTAATAGGCAGTAATGGTGGTGTTTTTACTATATCAGAAAGGCAAGGAGAAAAGTGTAGGATGCCGTGCTGTATTCATTACAGAAAGGTCATTTTGATCTACCATATCTTGATTTCTTAGATCTGTCAACTCAGAAGTATAGAATGATATGATTCCATATTTTCATACAAGCAAAAAACTGTTCAAAAAGTTCAACTCGTGAGTGTGAGCGTTTTGAACAGTTCATCAGTTATGAACTGGTCAATTTGTAATCCTAACTTTATGAAGCCATATCAGCTCGTAATAAAAATTTTTTTGAAGAGAGACCAAAAGCCGAGTTTTTCAATGATGAGTCGAGTGGCATTATATCTTTTTCCTAGCTCAAGATAACATAATAAGAAAAAAATCTTTGGCGTCGGCCTGATATCTCAATCTTAGTAACTCTTATTAAGATAGTTTTCGACTAAAAGAAAGACTTTATTTAGTATTGTATATATTCTAATAATTCAAGAATGTTTCACAGTTATTATTTCAGATGTCTTTGAAGAATGTAAAAGGCCTGTTACATCTAATATGCAAGGTTTAGATAATGATAAATTAATACTCTTGAATATCAACCATCGGGTGAAGTAATAAAAGAAAAATCTGATTTATGTCGTTTACAAGGTGAAAATTTACGTTCACGTATTGCCGAAAAAGAATCTGATGAACACCAGATATCAGATGATTGTGTTAAAATTGAACACTGATGTAGTAATATTGCAGAATATGATCCAGTTGTACATTCTAATTCAAAAATTGGTCGTATACATTTATCAATTTGTTAACCTGCCTGTAGGGCTAAGAGAGGGAACGAGAGTGAATGTGTGTGTGTCATAAACTTTATTTTCGAAGAAAATAATTCACATTTGAACAATAAAATCAAAAAAAACTCTCTCTTCAACAAGAAAAAGAATGGTGTACATATAAAAAAAAAATTTTGGCGCAACGCATCATTAATCAAGGAGAAAAAGAGAAAAAGAAAAAGAAAAATGTGATCGTAGGTCATATGCTTAATAACAACGCGTGCACAAAAGAGAGTGGTGACTTGAGTCATCGCTAATACAATTCGATATGAAAATGAAAGAAGTAAATTAGCTGTTCAAATGTTTGATGGTCAAGGTTTCATACGACCTGGATAATTATATTCTTCCAAAATATACCTAACATTTATATTAATTGGATCAGATATTGATGATGATATGGAAAAAAACCAATGCCATTTTGTATAACATATAAAAATGTTATTAAATTAAATTTATATGTTAGTGTAGAAAATAAAACTGATCCAATCGCACCTCGTGATCGAGAAGTAAGAAAAATTTATTGAAAAAAAGAATTAATTAATTATTTATTTATTTTTAATAAAGATATCGATTCCCTTGGATAATCTTGGAAATCATGGTGAAGAAATTAATCAATGGTATAATATTAATAGATTAATATTAAGAAACTGTCTTTTTTTTTATTTTTAGGTATGATTTGCAATTTGTTCAATCATCATATAAATTATTTCATCTAAATTTATTTGTTTATTCTTTTATTATTGTAATCATTTTTACAATTATAAAAACAAGATCAATACTATTTTATCTGTGATAATAATAAAAAACGTGTTAATTATCTTCAAATGTAAATAATAGTTTGGGAATCATGTTAGACATCGAAGATTCACCATTAATTAAATGATATAAAACCGAATCAACAAGTGATCTTGAAATATCACTAGTATTAACTGACTCATACCAAGAAAAGTTAGTTAATTTTAATTAAAAAAAAGAAAATTGAATCATTTTTTTTAGTTTAGCTCGAGATACCAAAATATTTGAAAAAAAAAGTTTATTTTTCTTGTGTTATTAAATTATTGTGGCTTTTATAAGTAAATTTTCAACGGTTTAATTTATGGTTCTATTGAATTACATTGATTACTTGTTAAAATAATTAATACATCACAATTTCAAAGACTTCGACGTCTTAAACAACTTGGTACATCAGATTATGTATTTTCTAGTGGTTGTCATCAAAGATTTGAACATTTAATTGGGTAATTAAAATAAATTTATTTAGAATTAGATTATTAGTCTGTTTTAGAACATGCTATTCAACTAGTGAAGTATTAACACATCTTCGTCAAAGATAACCAGAATTAAATATAATGCAAGAAGATGTTTTATGTATTCAAATGGCTGCTCTTTCCCATGCTCTCGGCTAGCTGTTTTTTTACTAAAAGATAGGACTTAAGATTTTCTTTAGAAACAAGCAGAAAAAAAACTATTTTAGATATATTTAAAAAAACAACGAAAAATAGAGACATACAAAAAGTTCTAAAAACGAATGGATTAAACATAATGAATAGCTGTGCTTTGCATTCTATTTTTTTCATCAGTTCCTTCGCTTTATTAGAAGAACAAAATATACCAAAAAGATGTTATATATAAACATTTCTCTGCTGAAAATAAACGTCAGAATGAAAGCTAAATTTTACAATAGAACATAATGAAGCAATCAAATTGCTATAAATCAAAGAAAATATTTATTAATCTTGTAAATTTTCTAATCATAATAATTATTTAGGTCATGGACCATATTCTCATATGTTTGAAGAAGTTATTGCTGAACTTCGATCGAATATAAATTGGAAAGTAATTTATTAATGATTTATATAATTATAATTTACTTCTTATAATTTAGCATGAAAAAGCTTCAATTGAATGTTTGATTATATGATAGAAAAAAATATATTAATACCATTTTTTTCAACAAGTTAATTTAAATGAGATTAATATTATTTTTGTAAAAGAATTTATCTTTGGTGAAATAAATGAACAAAGAAATAATAAGGTAAATTATTAATTTGTTAAAAATTTAATTTATTAAATTTTTGTATTAAAGAAATGGCCATACAAAGGTCGAGATGATTTTATCGAGCTATTTAGTGTGATGCTGATAAATATCATTAATGTTTACGTGATAAAGTAGATTTTCGTTTTATTTTTATTATTTAAAATTTTTTTTATTTGACTTTCTAAAAGAAAGTTAAAACATGTTATGAAATTTATCGTATTCGAGATGATCTTCATCGATGTGTTTAGCAATATTCAGTTGTCAAAGGAATTGAATTAATGTAAAAAAACATTTTTTTTGAATATATGAATGTTTTTATTTTTGATTTTTTAGGTTTAAAGAAGCATTTATTGCAGCAAATGATTATTTATATTTTTCTAATGCAGCAGAGTAAAATAAAAAAATTTCTCTGATGTTTGTTTTTTAATTAGATATTTCATTTAAATTTGTAAGAAAATGTGATATACGTCTTGCATATACTATTGATGATATGTATTCATTCAGTCAAGTTGATGATCATATTGTAACATTAATTAAACATTCACATCATTCAAATATGTATAAAGCAAAAGAAATAATTGAAAATCGAGGTAGAAAAAAATTTTTTTTAATTTTATTTTATAAAATTTAATATTCCTTTAGAAATTTATCGATATATTGGAAATACATATATACCATTTTCGGTAGATTTTAAAAAGGTTAATAAAAAGAAAATCTAATGATGAAATTATTCTTTTAAAATGACTGTTTTTTAGACATCACATAAACATGCTTGTCAAGATATTATTAAATGATGTTAATTTGATGCAAATGAATATTGTATTACACCAAATGAACTTGTGATAATGGTAAATATTTATTAGAACGGCTATTATCATATACAAAGCAAAGCCTAAGACGTTATAGATCCATATTACGATTTGACTGAGATATTCAAATTTTATTCAAATTTCTTTCTAGGACTCTGATTTCCAGTAAAAATCGATTTTCGAATTTTGACTTGAGACTTCACCCGTATAAAACTCTCAGTTAGATTAGTTTGTAAAAATAAATTTCTAAAGTTTTAGATATAATACCATC
Organism: Macrotrachela quadricornifera; assembly: GCA_022393335.1. Lineage (NCBI taxonomy): Eukaryota > Metazoa > Rotifera > Eurotatoria > Philodinida > Philodinidae > Macrotrachela > Macrotrachela quadricornifera. The sequence goes on from JAJEKB010019474.1 coordinate 6,354, forward strand.
GAGATGTAAATATGTCAAAATGTAGGTACTTTTCTAGAAGTATTGTATAAAACATGAATATTTTGAAGAATTGGTGCAGTAAAACCTTCGTTAGGTGAGCATCAACGAGACTTTTTGGAGCGCCCGCGTTATAGAGTTTACAGATATTGATCATTAGTATACTTTTCATCGGCTAAGCTATAAATAGTATCTTATTTATAATGAAGTCCAATTTCTTCGGTAATTGTTCGTTGTGCCACGAACAATGAGAAAATGGATTCAGTTTATAGATTATGTTTGACACCTTTATTCGCATTCAATTAGAAATCGTAGTTGTATTCGTCTTTTCATTGAAGAATATTGTACGCAACACCATCAGTATAGTCATTGATTAATGCAATTTTCTGATCAAGTGAAAAATAATGATATGATGCCATTTTTCAATAATTTTGAAGGGAAATATGACATTTTACGACATAATTAGAGTCGTATAGATGACTTATTTTCTTTGTTACATTGGACGAAACTTCACTCTCCTATTCATGAAACAACAAAGAACAGTGTAATAATTGGAATATTCACTATGTGTGTCCATATAAGGTAGATTCAGTTATACAGTATGTCCTAAAAAAGATAGTGTCCAGTTTAAGGGATGGAAGATTTGCATTTATAGGAACTATACTGTATTTCGATGATATTATATCCAAAAGTTATGAAATTTTTATTTACAAACAAGTCTAATATAGAGCTTTATATGAGCAAAATGTCAGGTCAAATTTCGAAAATACAATTTTGTTGAAAAATCAGGGTCTTAGAGAGAAATTTGAGCAAAACTTGAACATCTTAATCAAATTGCAACATGGGCCTATACCCTCTTAGACTTTTTCTAGTCTACATATTTCCTACTTCTGAAAAAAAAGTGATGACTCACTTGAGAACCTTTCTTCGTAAGAGTAATCAATGTTCATTAAGTTAATACTGATTTAAACTAAACGATGGTAGTCTCATATAGTGATGCAGCTAGTCTGAGTACCTCGAACTCGTTTCATGCCTAGTATCATATTGATTATTATAATCCTACCTTTGAAGATGTAATAGTCTACTCGGTAAAATGATTGCACATACCGTAAAACATAATTACTATGTAATTTCATGCATTATATTTTTTAGACAGTTGGATTAACACGTGGTGATCGAGGTGAAGATCCAATTCGAAATATATGGTTTTACACAAAAATATCTCCAACTAAAGCAACCAAAATATTAAAAGAACAGGTTTGGTTCAATAAATTATTTTTTTTTCTATTAAAAATTATATTTCCTTCTTTCTCAGGTTTCGACACTATTGCCACAAACATTTTGTGAACAAGATATTCGTGTTTATTGTAAAATGCGTGATTAAAATGTTTGTTCCGTTGTTCGTTGTGGTTTTAAAGAATATTGTAAAGCTCAAGGATGTGCAATATCTATGGTACCTTGTGAAAATTAATTAGTATTAAATATGTTTGATTATTTTTGCTGTATGTGTATGCATGTGCGTTTATCTCATACCATTTTTTATGAACAGTTGGTAATCTATTGCTTTTTATATTTTTATGCTTATAATTTCTTGTGATGGCACTCATAACAAATAGTTACTCATATATCTTGTTGTTTGTTTTTTCATTAAACTTATGATTAATACAGTTTCAATAGGATTTAAGACAGAAAAACTAACGATTTCACTCTTGTTCTTTCATTTTATGCTATGATATTGTGAACATTCGAATAAACAAAAATACATTATAATCGACCTACGTTAATTATAAAGTTTCTTTTTGTTTTTCTTTAATCTATATTTAAATTTGTTTCTTTTTTTTATAATTATAGGGAAGTGAGATGTGGATAATAAGACCATCAGAAAATGGACCAATACTTCCATCACCATTAGCTGTTCTTGACCAACATTCTGATTTGAAAAAATCTTCTACCTTATAGAACGTTGTTTCTTTTACGTTATATTTTATTTAAATATATCACGTTATTTATTTTTATGATTTTAATCAAGACTATTTTTAGTGTATATTAACTTATATCTTAAGATTTATGTTATTTAATTAATCATGTCGAAAAGTAATGAAGATCAAAAATCGATTACATCATTTTGTAAAAATCCTGCACCAACAACAACGAATGAATCGATATCAACTAAACCAAAACCATTACCATCATCATCACCACCATCCGGGTCGATGCCATGACCAAAAGTTGTTCTTTCATTAAAAAAACCAACAGTTATTTCATGTCCAATAACAACGACAACAAATCAAAAACAACCTAGTCATGTAACTGAATGGATTAATTTATCTGAACGATTTTTATCATCAGATCGTAATTTTGATGTACAATTCGTTGGAGTTTGTTTATTTAATAATTAAATCAAAAACAATTTTATTATCTAAATAATTTTAGATTTAAAAATTCCAATAAAAAAAATGAATAATCTTATATTAGATGAAGAATGTATTTTTAATGGAATTTTATTTAAACAAATGATTTTAAAACTAAGGATTGTTAAACAATTAGCAACTGAAGTAAGATAAATTTTCTTTTTTTTTCTTATAAAATAGAGAACAAATATATTCTCTTTAAGAGTGATTTTAATTTACAACCACCTCGTACACGTTATGTTGATCCAACAGATAAACTAATTCTTGAAGAAGAGTCACAAAGAATTGAATTTAATGGAAATATTGATATTATTAATCAATTTGTTACTGATAATGAAATAAATCATACCAATTTTATGAATTTAATAGAAAAATCACCCAAAAAGAGAACTCGAGATAAGTCCATAACAAGGTTTGAATCGGGCCACAGAATAATGACACTAATTCTATAACTGTTTTGATAAACATATAACATATATCACTTGTACAATTTTGAACAGGTATTGCTATGGCTGTATATGGTTATGAAGATGATACAGGTGTATTTATTATTAAAGATTATTGTTTTAAAGAACTTTCAATTTCAAAACAATTATCACCATTAAAAGAAGACAAGTAAAAAATAATAAATTCTATTTCTAATTTTTTTTTAAATATATTTTTTAGATATATTTTATATGCTTCGAGTTTTCTTTTATCTGAAACTTCAATAATATTTAATCAACTTGAATATCTTATTAATTCATTAACACAAACAACAAGAATTCAATCAAAATAAATATAAACAATTTTAAATAATATTATTCGATTTATTATTGCTGGAAATTTAATAGAAAATTTGAATCGATTAAAAGATTCAACTAATCAAGTTTGCTGATTTTTATTTTTTTTTCATAATAATTATTTAAATATTTTAAGGCTAAATATTCAACACGAAAAATGGCAGCTAGTAGCGTTGAAGCACTGCATAACATTTATGAATTATTTAATAAAATTGCTGTATGACTTTTATTTTTCATTTATTAGACAATTACTGATATTGATATAATACCTGACGTAAATGACCCAAGGTAAATAGAATTGTTTTGCAGAAAACCGGAAGAAATAACGTAAAACTCTTCAGAATATGTGAAGCAGAATTTAGACTTGAAATTTTATTCACAGATAGATCTTCTTCACTATTAGGTTATTCTAAAAATTCCAGTTCGTAAAAATGTTTCCTTCTTAAGATATCAAAAGTAAAAAAAAACGATCATATTTAATGAAATACGATGAGAAAATCAAGTATTTTCACCGTTTGATACATTAAAAAGAAGATATTCTTAAGAGCTGAAATTTTTCGAATTATCGAATGATCATAAGACTTATTTCTGAGCATAATTTTAAGTTTAAATTCTGTAATTTAAATTTTTTCATGTATGTCAGACAGAGATTGAAAATCCAATAAAATTCTCATAACAGTCCTACTGAAGTTTATCTGACTCATTGTTTTAGGAAAAGAATTTTTTTTTAGTTGTCATATATTACCTCAACAATCATTACATCTGTGTATGTTTCCATCATCAAGTAAACAAAAAACAACTCATTTTTTGTCTTACAAATCCATATGATTTTCAAATTGGTGATGTTCGGTAATAGATGTTTTTTTTTGTTTTAATTTATTAATATTTATTTTGTATTAGTATACTTGAAACATCAGGACAAAATTTAGATGATATTGATCTTCAATCAACTATTAATAATCGTGTACAAATACTTGAAAATTGTCTTAATTGAGGCGTAATTGTACCAACATGTCTTGATACATTAAGTATGAGGTAAAATATATATTTAATATTCAAAAAAGTGATTTCATCTTTTAGATTGTGATCTATATGTTAAGAATGATCCATTTATTATTAATGATACATCACATATTTTCGTTGCAGGAAATCAACTTAAATTTGAAACATGTCTTTTTCAAGGTATAAAATTTTGAATAAATAAAAATTAAGAAAAAAAATACGATTTTGAATTTAATTTAGGATTCGATGATATTCAAACTCGTCTTATGTGTATTCCATATTTTTTTCAATCAAATTCATGTATTGCTCTAAATCTACGTACACTTGAATGTTGTGAAATATCATTTCAAAATGAAATACCGAAAATAATTCAATACAACAAACAAATTAGCACTTTATCTCAATATAGACTAAATATTCCTTTGTGTATTTTTTGTTCTTATGTTTATATTGTAAAGAATCTATGGATGATAATAAAAATAGGAAAACAGTTACAGAACTGTATATAAATATAAAATAACAATCAGAAAAATCTTTCTTAATTCTTATTGATCGCGCACATGAAATAGAAAATTATTTACGTAATTTTATTGAAATGGTTGAATATGTTTAAATGTTTATTGGACCATATTATTAAACTGTCATTTTATGTTGGAAAGCAATATATCAAATCAAACGATAATCGAAAAGGTAATGAAAAGAAATAAGAAACAACAAGCATCAAAACAAGTATGGGCATGACTATCGATGAATAATCGAAATGTCCTTATTATATGTTTTTATTTTGAATAAGAAATGTTTTGAAAAACAAACTATTGATATACACGTTTGCTCTAAAATATCTGTTTTAAACATCTCTAGTCTTCGGATGAATTACTATTTGTATCCTGTCTAATTTTATTCTTTCAAACAACATAGAAATACATGAATAAAATGTGATGTTGATACACAGTTAAACTAAATATATTTTTCAATATTCTGCGAATTATAACTGTACTTTTTGTTTTTTCTTTTCGCATTTATCACATGAAATTCTCGATCAATGAAAATTAGACTGAAATTTCTTGCAATCTATCGACTCGGTCTCTTCTATCTTTGATGGTAGATGATTCAGATAAAAAACTGTGAGGTGTCACAGGTATGAAGAAATAAGATATTCTTTTTTGATTAATTTTTCATGTTGTTGTCCTTGGCTCTCAAGTTTATGTCACAATTAAAAATTTCTGTTTTCTCGTAATCAAGTGGAGTACGTTTTTAATGTATATATTCTCTTTTTCGTAGAAAAGAGTCTTGCAAACATGAATTGTCTGCTTACTTACATGTTTATTTATGTGTCCGCACTTTGCTGTTTGGCCGAAGAATAAGATGAAAATAAAAGCGAATTTTTTTCCATAAACCTTAACCAAGGGGTAATTAAGGACGAGGATTTCGAATTTGAGGTCAGATTTTATTAATTAGTTAACAATTAATTATTAGTTTTTTCTATAAAACTTGATCAACAGGTAATTGAGGACGGGAAATCCGAATCCAAGGTCAGTTTTAATTAATTAATTACTAATTATTAATTTTTTCCAAAAATTGGACCAGATGGTAATCGAGGGCGGAAAATCTGAATACGAGATCAGTTTGAATTGATTGATTGATAAATAATTATTGCCTGGTTATTAATTAGAAATATTTTTTTAAAAGTTAGCCACAGATATTCGAAGTAAAAGCCAGAATCTATGATGGATGATGATATTTAGGCGACAATAGTAACAGATAATAAAATTTACTAAACTCATTATTGTATTAGAAAAAAATGAGTTTAACTTTCTGTTCAGAATGCTAAATTCAAATGTGTAGATAGATGTGCTAGGCGGAATAACAAAGCTGAAAGCGTTAAACGAGTCTGCAGACAAGTGTTACTTGTGGATACTCTACTATGTAAATACTTTATTTTATTACGCTAGATCAAATTATAGAATGCGTCGTGATGTACAAGAAAAATTATGAACGATATCTTAATCTGCACCGTTTTACAATTTATTGGCTTTTTTCTAGATTTTTTTTCTATTCATTTTGTTTTTTTAATCAAATAAAGGTAATTCTAATCGTTTATGTGTCCAAAATCATGATTATGCATTTATTGTTTTGTATACGTGTTTATTCGATCATATTATTAAACTGTCATTTTATGTTGGAAAGCAATATATCAAATCAAACGATAATCGAAAAGGTAATGAAAAGAAATAAGAAACAACAAGCATCAAAACAAGTATGGGCATGACTATCGATGAATAATCGAAATGTCCTTATTATATGTTTTTATTTTGAATAAGAAATATTTTGAAAATCTTTTTGAAGGACAAGCTGTTCACATTCTGTTTTTAAAAAGAAAAGTAGAGAGTAGATTTTTAATATATTTATTGGTTAAAAAAAATAATTACGAAAGCACAAAAAAATGAAAAAGGATTAAATAAAAAAAAAAGAAAAAAAGTAAAAAGAAGGAGCATACAAAAAGAAGCACACTAGTACATAAAAAGTATAAGAGAAAACTAAGTTGGTGAATATAAGATAGAAAAAGAACAAACTCCTTTTTAATGTTTGTAGCCATGGATGATCTTCATCCATGACTTACTTCTTCTTAACAGTTTATTCAAATATTCTTCTCATTTCAAGGAAATGATGAAAACAACTCTGGATAAGATCAACAAACACAATAAATCAATTGCTCATATCACCAAGATTTTATTCGCAAATTTTGCTTAATTCGAACTAAACGTTCGCAGTTGAATACATGATCGATGAATACACGACAAATGAATAATTCACACCAAGATTTTATTTGAACATCTCCTAAAATTTTAACTAAAGATTTTCAGTTGAATACATGATCAATGAAGATACAACAAATGAATAATTCGCAGCAAGATTTTGTTCGAACATTTCCTAAAATTTCAACTAAAGATTTTCAGTTGAATACATAATCAATGAAGATACAACAAATGAATAATTCGCAGCAAGATTTTGTTCGAACATTTCCTAAAATTTCAACTAAAGATTTCCAGTCGAATACATAATCAATGAACATGCGATAAATGAGAAATTCATAGGAAGATTTTTTTCGAATATTTTGCTCAATTCGAAGTCAAGATGTTCCACTGATTACATGAACGACACACACAATACAGGAGCAGTTCAAACAAAAACTCTATTCAAATATTCAGCTGAAGCCAAATCAAAGATTTCCAGTTTATTGCATGATCAATTGGTATATGGCAATTGAATAATTCACAGTAAGATTTTATTCGAGTATTCTACTGCGTTGGAGCTAATACTTCACAGATGATTTAATAATCGATGAACACACGATAAATCAATAATTCAAACCAAGATTATACTCAAATATTTTGCTACATTCGAAATAAAATTTTCGATTTGACTACAACATGATTGACGACACAACAAATCAATAATTCAAACCAAGATTATATTCAAATATTTTCTTACATTCGAAATAAAAGTTTTGATTCGACTATGAGATGATTGACCAAACGATATATCAATGATTGAAAGCAAGATTGTATTCAAATAATTTCCTACATTCGAAATAAAAATTTCGATTTGACTATAAGATGGTTGACTACACAAAGTGTCAATAATTTATAGGAAAGTCTCGTTTACATACTTTGCTCAGCTCGAGATACAACTTTCGGATTGATTATAGATTCAAAAAACGTAAAACAAACGAACAGTTCAAACAAAGCTGGTATTCAAATGTTTAGCTCAAGTAAAGGCAAGATTTCGAGTGTATTACATGACCGATGAGTCTACGGCTCATGAATAAGTCATAGCAGGATTTTATTCGAATATTTTGCTCAATTCAAGATAAGGATTCAGATTTGATGACATGACGAATGAATACGAGACAAATTAACCATCCATAACAAGACATTATTTGAATATTTCGCTCAATTCAAGGTCAGGATTTATATTTGCCTATAAGATAGATGAATACGCGACAAATCAACGATTCATAACAGGATTTTATTCGAATATTTTGCTCACTTTGTAGTAGTGATTTAAAGTTTACTACATTAAAGATGACCTCACCACAAATGAATAATTAATAGCAACATTTCATTCACATACTTTGTTCATTTCGTAGTAACAATTCAAAGTTTACAAGATGACCGATGAACATGTCACAAATCAATAATTCCGACCAAGATTTCATTCAAATATTTTGCTCACTTTGTAGTAATGATTTAAAGTTTACAACATGACCGATGAAACCGCCACAAATGAATACTTAATATTAAAATTTCATTCACATACTTTGTTCATTTCGTAGTAACGATTCAAAGTTTACAAGATGACCGATTAGTACGTCACAAATCAGTAACTCAGACCAAGATTTTATTCGAATATTTTGCTCACTTTGTAGTAACGATTTAAAGTTTACAAGATGGCTGATGAACACGCCACAAATCGATGGCGCAGACCAAGATTTCATTCGAATATGTTTTGCAAAACGAAATAAAAATTTGGAATTTCTTACGTGACCGATAAACACGTCATAAATGAATAATTAATATCAATATTTCATTCCAATATTTGGTCTCTTGGTAGCAACGATTTTGCGATGAGTATCGGATCAACATGCACACGACAAACAAAAATTTCAAACAAAGGTTCACAACAAATATTTTGATAATTCAAAGTAAACATTTGGCGTTGATTACATGAGGCACGAACTCACTACAAGCGAATAATTCCAAGAAAAAATTGATTTAAATATTTTGATAATTCAAAGTAAACATTTGAAGGTGATTGCACGATCGATGAACATACGACTACTGAATAATTCATAGGAAGATTTTATTCAAATATTTTGAT
>JAJEKB010019474.1:16409-43986 GCA_022393335.1 Macrotrachela quadricornifera
AAAATGAATCAGTCATAGCAAGATTTTATTTGAATATGTCCCTCAGTTTGAAGTGAAGATTATGATTTGAGTACCTAATGAATGAACAAACCACAAATGAATAAGTCACAGGAAGAATTTCATCGAATAATTTATTGAATTGAAAATAAAGATTTCGAATTGATTATGGAATTGAAGAGAGCAAAAAAACGAACTGTTCAAACAAAGCTTATATTCAAATATTTACTTTAGTTAAAAGTAAGATTTCGACTTAATTTCATGTTCCATGAGCATATGACAATTAAATAATTCATAGGAAGATTTTATTCGGATATTTTGCTCATTTCAAAGTAGAGATTTATAGCTGACTATATGATCGATAAACATAAAATAAATAAAAAACTCATAATAAGTGTTTATTCAAATATTTTGCTCACTTTGTAGTGACAATATAAAGTTCACCAGGTTACTGGTGAACATAGAGCGAGTGAATACTTCCTATTAAGATTTTATTTCCATATTTGTTCACTTTGTAGTAACAATACAGAGTGCACCACATAACCGATGAAAACGACACAAATCAATAATTAATACCAAGATTTTATTCGAACATTTTCCTCACTTTATGGTAGCAATTTGGAATTTACTACATGACCGATGAACACGATACAAATGAATAATTAATACCAAGATTTTATTTGAATATTTTCCTCACTTTGTGGTTACAATTTGGAGTTCGGTACATGGTCGATGAATACGTAACAAATGCATAATTCATAGAAAGATTTCATTCAAATATTTTGTTCAATTTCTGGTAAAGATTTCGAGTTGATTAATTGGATCGAGGTGCACAGGACTACCCAAAGATTCAAACAAAGGCTGTTATCGAATAATTTGCTTCAGTAGAAGTAAAAATAAGGGGTACATTATATGATTGCTGAACTCACGACAAGTAAATAATTCCTAGTAAGATTTTATTTCCATATTTTGTTCATTTTGTAGTAATAACAAAGAGTTCACCACATAACAGATGAACACGTCACAAATGAATAATTAATACCAAGATTTTATTAGAATATTTTCCTCACTTTGTAGTTACAATTGGAGTTCGCTACATGGTCGACGGGCACGTAACAAATGTATAAATCGTAGAAAGATTTTATTCAAATATTTTGTTGAATTTCAAGCAAAAATTTCGAATTGATTTTTGAATAGAGGTGCACCGGACGACGGAAAGGTTCAAACAAAGGTTGTAGTCGAATGTTTTGCTCGAATAGAAATATAAATAAGGGGTTCATTATATTACTGATGAACTCACGACAAGTGAATAATTCTTAGTAAGATTCTATTCGAATATTGTACTTCATTCGAAGTGAACTATCCAATTGATTAGATGATCGATGAACATGTAAGAAACGAATTATACACAGCACGATTTTACGCAGATATATTGCTCCCTTCAAAGTAAAGATTGGAGCATCATTACATGATCGACGAACATACGAGAAATGGATAATTCATACCAAGATTTTATTTGAATATTGTGCTTAATTCAAAATAAAGATTTGAAGTTTTTCACATGATCTATGAACATATGACACCTGAATAATTTATAGGAAGATTTTATTCAAATATTTTGCTGAATTTAAAGTGAAGATTTGAAGTTAATTACATGATCGATGAATATAGGGGACATAAATAGTTCATAGCAAGAATCTATTCAAATATTTTGCTCAATTCAAAGTATAGATTTACAATTCACTATATGGTCGACAAAGGCAGAACCATTGAATATTTTATACAGGGTGTAGTTCGTGAATTATGTGATTGAGAGGTGGGTCAGGTTTGAGAAAACTTGATGATCACCGTGCAGCAGAAGGAGCGTTGATTCCTCAATGAGCTGCAGTAGATGATTGCGGTTTAGGCTACTCTTTACTCGGTTATTCGCTAGATCTTAGTAGATGTTTGTATTGGATGATTTGTCAATTTTAAGTGGTATCTGTGGAAGTTATCTGTTAAATGATGCATTTCCGGTTTTAGCGACAAGTTCTATTTACTAATGCTGCTTAACTTACCATGAATGCGTAGAAAAATACGAACTCTTGTAGTTTTAAGAGTATGCGAGACAGTTTTTGCATTTTCAGCAGAACTACACTGTAGAAAATAGCTTCTTCGGAAACGAAAGAGTTTTGATGCAATGCGATATGGCTCTATAGCTTCTTTTCGTTGTGCCAAGTGGACGCTCGCCATTGAAATAGTAAATGCCGGCATTATCTGTTTATCAGTAGGTATATACTAGTTTCAGTTTAGTACTGGGTCACTAATATTCAGGTAACTATAACTAGCACATAATGAAGCCGTTAGGCATGCACCAAATTCAATTAACTGGAACTGATGTGTATCAATCTACGAGTACTCTTTGCAAAAGTTCTAGTGAATTGAACTGGGAGCTAGCTGCGTTATTCCTGCTGATTTGAAAAGTACATTTGGAGAAACAACAAAGTAGTTCGAGCAATAGATGTCCATAGGGCAGCTTCTTCGATTCTCCTCAATCCTGCACTGAAAACAAAAAAGGTTCTATACGAAACTAAAAAAGGATTTCGCACTTTGTAACGAATTCGAAATCCTTTTTTGGTTTCGTAAGAATATGGTTTCGTACATAACTATTTTTTCATCAGCTTAAAAAAAGGTTTCGCGACCCAGGTTTCGTACCGAACAGCTGTTGATACCTTAACAAAAGGTTTCATACGACCTTCTATACCGTGATTTCTATACCTGATCTCTTATTTAACCTTTTCTTTCTATATTCAACTCTTATTTCTACTTTAACCCTCTAAATATATCATTAACCTTACATCTATTCCTAACTTCCTATCTATCTTTAATTCCTCAAACCCAATCTTAACGCTAAATCTATCCCTAACCATATATTTATCTTTAACCCCATAAATCTTTTCATAACCCTATATCTATCATTGTGAAGACGATGTTTATTGTGAAGAGAGAAGACACATATACAATGGAAATGAAGCGAAACGTATATATAGGCTCTAATATACAAATGACACAGGAATCTCGATCATATGAGAATGACTCAAGAATGTATATACAGCTTGTAGAAGAGAAAAGAGTGATGTATCATGGCTGGAAGCCATGACAATCATTAGCCCCTAAACCTATCCTTAACCTCATAAATCTATCCTTAACCCTAAATCTATCCTTAACCTTATATCTATCCTCAACCTCCTAAATCTATCCTTAGTCCATTAAATCTATTCTTAACCCCATATCTATTCTTAACCTCCTAAACCTATTCTTAACCTCATAAATCTATACCTAACCTCCTAAATCTATCCTTAACCGCCTATATCTATCCTTAACCGCCTATATCTATCCTTAAGCACCTAAATATATCCTCAACCCCCTAAATCTATACCTAACCTTCTAAATCTATCCTTAACCGCCTATACCTATCCTTAATCCCCTAAATCTATCCTAAACCCTATATCTATCCTTCACTTCCTAAATTTATTCTTAACTCTATATCTATTCTTAACCTCATGTCTATATTTAACCTCCTAAATCTAGTTTTAACCTTATATCTATTCTTAATCGTATATCTATCGTGAATCCTGTAAAACTATTCATAACCCATTAAATTTATTTTTAACCCTATATCCATCTTCAACCTGAAGCCACTATGACTGAATGGTTAACTTATTCACTTTATATTCACAAGGTACTCTGTTCGAATTTCGACGCTAATAGACATCAAATGAGGCCGGATAAGTCACTAATAACTATTTGTATCGAATCACTCGTCCGATAACACATTGACTACGGTGTTGATACACATAAACATGCGCCTGGGGCTAGTATGTTGTTAGTTAGTGTTTACGAAGAACTTAAGTAATTAAGCGGAAGAACTGTAAGTCTGGCCAGTCTTCTGTTCAGAGCTGTAATTAGTAATAATTGTACAGAAAATATCGGGCTTTAGATGTTTTCTTCAGGCAACGCTTCATATTGCAAGATAGCCGACAGGCAAGTCATTCTTTCTTTCTGTGTTTCTATCCTTAATATTAAATCTATCTTCAACCCTTACATCTATTCTTAACACAATATATACATATTTATGCTGAACTTCTTATATCTGCTATTGACATTTAAAGATAGATAAAAGAAATTAAGAATAGATTTAAAGAGTTAACTTTAGATAAATGAGGTTGAGATTTTAGTTGCAAGAGCATATCCTGATGCAAAGTATGACAGAATAATGTTTTGAAGTTGTTATTCTTCATTTATAAGATAGGGTGCTAAGTTAGCGGTGTCAGAGACTTTTAGGAAAAAGCGTCAAATTTTAATAAACTACTGTATATATACAAAAAAGTAAAGCTCCATAAAAAGTGATCGGTCATGCTGTACATCTTCATAGAGTCAATCTAACAAAAGCATATATTTCTATAGTGAGCATTGAGAAACAATTGGAGTGCGTGATCGTATCAGCTTAGATGAAAATCAATAGAATATTGGTTTCAGTTTTTTTTTGTATAAGAACACTTCGACAGGAAGATAGCAAATATTATGATAAAGGTTCTACAAAATGAAGTTGTTTTGACAAGACGAGACTTTGGACTGTCTTCCTCTTTACGTAATTCTATTCTAACGAAGATTGACTTTTTTTTGAAGTGAAGAAAATCTTTGATCCAAAATGAGTGATATTGCATATTTCTAAAGTAGCACGATCTCTATCTAGATAAAGATGAATAAAATTAATTACATAAGGACTAGAAATTTGCTTATTAACTAATTCTTCCTATAGATGAGGAAAAATTTCTAAGATGGATCGTCACTCTTTTAAAAATATAATCACTTCGTGAACCACAATAAAACTTATAAGCATAGTCTTTAGTGGAATAGAGACATAATGAAATGTTTAAAAATAGTTAGTACCTTTTTCCACAAGATATATCTGTAACGTCATTTGGACAAGAGGAAACTTTTTTGTATTTTTTCTGGAAGTTTGTTAAATAAATGTGTAAACTTAAACAACAACGAGAATATGTTTAAAAGTGAGGGGGAGAATGAATGCTTTTCGGACAAGTTATATATGATATTAAACAGAGATCGCTACTATCACTTATGTTGGACTCTGTTTCCATCGCAGCAGTATTTCGAAACCTTTTTAGTACGAAATCTGTAGGAGGTTTGGACGGAACTCTTCTCAGTTAATGACCCGATAGAAGTTTTTTACGAAACCCTTTTAAGTTTCAAAAGATGTAAAGGGCTTTGTGCGAAACCTTCGTAAGCTTCAACTTTTATACAAGATATTGTGCGAAACCATTTTTAGTTTTAAAACTTATAAAGAGTTTAATACGAAACCCCTTTTTATGTCTAAGTCTCAAGATTATTTTTTACGAAACCCTTCCATCCCTCAAAATGTGTGAATTGGTTAGTGCGAAGCCTTTTTTTAAACTCCAACACATCTCAAAAGTTTTATACGAAACTCTTCCAAGCTACAACACTGATAAAGAGTTCTATACTAATCTTTCTTGAACTCTAATGCCTAAGTATGGTTTTATACCAAACCTTTTTTAATTTCAGGAACTTATAAAGGTTTCCTAAAAAATCATACATATCACTAAACCTTTTTTGGGATTTCTAATAATTATACGATAACCTTTGGAATATGTTAAACTTCTACCAAACCCTAAAGATTTCGATAAACACATTTATTTTTTTCAGTGTAGTGGATGAAAAGGCTCCGTAAGCTTTTAACGCATCCTTAAAGATACTATAAATAGTTTTTTGAGGGCTAGCTTGGAGTACCATTAGTAACTTTTTGAACCCTATCTTAGCTTATTTATAGTAATTTTCTGAGGGCTATTGTTAGCGATGACTCAAGTCATCACTCTCTTTTGTGCACGTGTTATTAAACCTATGACTTAGGATCACATTTTTCTTCTTTCCTTTTTCTTTTCATCATTCATGATGTATGACACATGATGCGTTGTGCCAAAAATGTGATATATCATCACATTTTTTCCTTCTTTTTTCTCATATATATACATCATTCTTTTTTCTTGTTTGGAGGATGAGGATACACTTTGTTGTTTTAAATGGACTTTTCTTCGAAAATAAAGTCTACAATATAAACACACACTCTCACCCTCGTCCTCTCTCCTAGCCCTACAGACAGGCTAACAGCTATCTCACACTGTACAAAAAATAGGTGTTCTGCCGAACTTTGAAGGTTTGATATTATTTTAAGAAACAGTTTTGATTTTCCTGGTATGAAAATTGTTTTGTAACTTTTCATACAGATTCTCACTCCACCCCGAAAATTGAATAGAGTTTCGAAGTTTTTTTACGAAACCCTTGAGAAGTTCTGTGTATCATGTACTGAACTTTCGGCAGTTTCGTATCTTTTGTACAAAACTATTGATATCTTCTTAGAGGATATAAAGATTCGGTATAAGTTCTATAAAGTCATTCATTGTTTCGTAAGTGCTGTAATAGTTCCGAGTACATTGTACAAAACTAGCTATAGTTTCATAAAAGATATACCGAACCATTGCATCATTTAGGAAACTATAAACAGTTTCGTACAATGTATGGTGAACTTTCTGATATTTTACGAAACCATTGATAGTTTCGTGAATCAATTGAGAGTTCCGAATATCTTACACGAATCTATCGCAAGTTTCGTAAAATATCAAAAGATTCAGCAAGCATTGTGCGAAACTGTTCACAGTTTCATGAATGATGTAATGGTTTAGCATATCTTTTACGAAGCCATGAATACCTTCGTAAATGTTGCAAAAGTTCTGGGCATATTTTACAAACTCATTTGTAGTTTCAAAAGCCATTTAATAGTTTGGTATATCTTATACGAAGCCATTGACAGTTTCGCCACTTATCTGCAGGTTCAATATACATATTATGAAACCATTGGCAGTTTCGTAGAGCATCTAAAGGTTCCGTATAAGTTCTGCAAACTCATGCATAGTTTCGTAAGTGCTCTGATACTTTCACACATATTGTGCGAAACTCTTGATGATTTTATAAAAGACATACCGAATCATTACATCATTTATGACCCATAGGAAAAGTTCTGTACAATGCAAGCTGAACCTTTTGATGTTTTACAAAACTTTCGATAGATTCATATGAGATATACGGAACCTTTAATTGTTTCACGAAACTATCAGTGGCTTCGTAAAATATGAAGAGGTTCAGCGTACATTGTACAAAACTGTTTACAGTTTTATAAATGATGTATTAGTTCGGTACATATTTTACGGAGTCATGGACTAGTTTTGTACAACGTATTCAGAACTATTAGAGCGCTTATAAAACTATGGCTGGTTTCGTAGAATATGAAAATTGTATAACTTGAGATTTTATAATAAATTTTAAAGAAAATAATGTAAATAATGTAGTTTTTATGACTAGTATATATTTTTAAGAAAATATGGAAATTTTCGATCTTATACGATCATTTTCAACCAAAAACAAGACATGATAACTAGGTGTTACAAAACAAAACAATCAAATGATAGAGAAATGATTATATTTATAACTATAACTATAACAACATAAACCTAATAATTATAACTTCATTATCATTAACTTCATTATCATTGACTCAATGAGATTGTCATCACCGTCATCACCATCATTCAAATATGTATCAACATCAGTTAATGAAGTCAATGATAATGAAGTTAATGATAATGAAGTTATAATTATTAGGTTTATGTTGTTATAGTTATAGTTATAAATATAATCATTTCTCTATCATTTGATTGTTTTGTTTTGTAACACCTAGTTATCATGTCTTGTTTTTGGTTGAAAATGATCGTATAAGATCGAAAATTTCCATATTTTCTTAAAAATATATACTAGTCATAAAAACTACATTATTTACATTATTTTCTTTAAAATTCGTAGAATATATACGGAATGTTTAAATACTATGCGAAACTCAATAACTTTGTACAAAGAATACGGAACTACCGAAAGTTCAGTGTATGGTGCACAGAACTTCTAGAGGGTTTCGTAAACAAACTTCCGAACCTTTGCAATTTTCAGAACTTAAAAAGGTTCTTTATAATAATTACGAAACGA
Source organism: Macrotrachela quadricornifera (assembly GCA_022393335.1). NCBI lineage: Eukaryota > Metazoa > Rotifera > Eurotatoria > Philodinida > Philodinidae > Macrotrachela > Macrotrachela quadricornifera. The sequence goes on from JAJEKB010019474.1 coordinate 24,516, forward strand.
TTTATATGCCACAGAACTTAAAATCGTTTCGTAGAACTGTGCCAAGCCTTTAACCCTTTGACTCCCGACTTTTTTTTATGGAACTTATGTTTGACAAAACATAGTGTTAAGTGACTAAGCAGTATTCAGGGGCTGCTGGTTAAGTTATAACAAAAAATTGTGTTTTCCTATGAGTATGCGTGTATTCAGTTTATTGTTGATACACATAGTTTTGATGATACAAAGAAAAACATTTTTTCACACAGAGACAAACACCACAAAAAATACATATTACATTCGTTCTTTTTTCTTTTTCTTTTGTACTACAATAAGCGCATCTACGATAAGTTGAAATAACATCTGGCAAATGAGCTAACAATCGTACTTTTTCAGAATCTTCCGAATCACTACTACCTTTCTCGATGCGGATCTTCTTCTGATTACTCCTTGCCAAAGGTCTTCCTATTCGTTTTCTACTACAATAGTTACCTATTAGTGCGGTGCTAATATACGATATATATTTTACTGTACTAATATTACTACTACCAGAAAAACCTTTATAATAGATAAATGAGTTCACTACTGACATTCCAAGAAAATGAAAAAATATTCTCATCCAGTTTCTTTTCGACTTTCGATCAATTGTATAATACTTTATTTTTTGATCTGATAGATCTACTCCTCCCATGTATTTATTGTATTCAACAATTGCTAACGGAGAAGAAATTTGTTGTCTACTACCATCTTTAAGTCGTCGAGTAACTTCACTTGATTCTTCAGGATCAAAGTAATTTGATGCGACTAGAACTTCTTTCTTGTCCATCCATTTTATCACGGAAATTCCATTTGCTGATAGGTATCGAAAATCTCCTCTCTCTAATGCTTCACCTTTTTTCAATTCAATTGGGAAGTATTTTCTATCGGATCGAATTGTACCGGTAGCTGATATCTTTTTTTTTCTCAGCTTGTAAAGTAATACAAAGGAAGTAAAGTAACTATCAAAAAATAATTGACGATTCTTCAAATTTATTCCATCTATTAATGATAAAACTACATGCTCTCCTAATGACAAATATCGTTCTGTAGTTTTTCCTGTATAAATTTAACGAATATATTCAAATATGCTTCTCACTTGAAACCAAAATTTTGCAGTCTGTTATGTCAATGAAGATCATTCGATCAACGAATAATAGAAACAACGATCAAATCCAGATATTTGTTGCTCTATTTCAAGTATAGATTTGTGGTTGATTAAATGACCGATAAGCACACGAGAAATGAATAAATCACAGTAAGATTTTATTCGAATATTTTGCTCGATTGAAACTGAAAATTAGTGGTTCATTACATAATCGATGAACATCAGACAAATGAATAATTCATATCAAGATTTTATTCGAATATTTTGCTCAATTCAAACTGAATATTTATGGTTCATTATATGATCGATGAACATACGGCAAATAAATAAATCATAGCAAGATTCTATTCGAATATTTTTCTTAATTTGAAGTGAAGATTTAGACTTTCTTACATGATCAATGAATATTCCATAAATGAATAATTCATACCAAGATTATATTCGAATATTTTGCTCAATTTGGAGAGAATATTTGGACTTGATTACGTGATCAATGAATATACGACAGTTGAATAATTCCTAACACGATTTCGTTAGAATATTTTGCCCAATTCAAAGTAAGATTTTGAAGTTGACTGCATGATTGATGAGTGCACGGCAACTGAATAATTTACATTAAGATTCTATTCCAATATTTTGCTCAATTCGAAGCAAAAATTTTGATTTGTACAAATGATAGATGAACACAACGCAAATGAACTATTCAAACAAAGGTTCGATTCAAATTTTGTCATAATTGTGACGAAAATGGTGGTGATTAACGATATGACTGAATATCACATGTCATATGAATAATTTATAGTAATATTTTATTCGAATATTTAGTTTTCTTCAAAAAATGGCAAAAGTGGCTATGTAATCCATAAATACATGGTTAATGAATAATTCATATCAAGATTTCATCCAAACAATGTGACAATTTTGATTTAAATGTTTGGGGATCATAACATTACTGGATACCCTATGTCAAATAAATATTTTATACCAATATTTTATTCGAATATTTAGCTCGCTTCAAAAAAAAGACAAAAGCGACTATCTCATCAATGAATACATGGTAAATGAATAACTTCTAGCAGGATTCTATTCAAATAATTTGCTCAATTTGAAAGAAAGATTGTGAGTTGATTACTTGAGCGATGAACACATGACAAACGAGTAATTCAAACAAAGACTCTATTTAAATATTTGTCTTCATTCGAAGAAACAATGCATTTGTAGTATATGTTCGATAAGTACTCGACAAATGAATAATTTATAACAAGATTTTATCCGAACATTTAGCTGATTTTTCAGAAAACACGAACATACCTATATGATCCCTGAGTAGTTAATAAATGAATAATTCATAATAAAATTCTATTCATATAGTTTACTGAATTTCAGGCAAAGATTTGTGCTTGATTACATAATCGAGGAACACACAACAATGAATAATTCATAGCAAGATTTTATTGAAATATTTTTGTTGATTCAAAGTAAAGATTTAGAATTGATTACACGATCGATGAACAACACATAAATGAATAATTCATACCAAGATTTTATTCGAATATTTTGTTTAATTTGAAGTGAAGATTTGTGGTTGATTACATGATCGATGAACATCAAATGAATGAATAGTTCATACCAAGATTCCATTCGAATGTTTTGCTCGATTCGAAGTAGAGATTTGTGGCTAATTACATGTTCGATGACACATATGACAACAGAATAACTGACAGCAAGATTCCATCCAAATATCTTGCTTTTGTAAGCCCAAAACGTTTTTTGTCCTGTTCATGTATTTCAATTATTGGAAAATGAAGCAGTTGTGTTGGCAATATAGTCGAAGATTACAGAGAAGATGAATAATTCAAATCTTGTATCCGACTATTTTTCTCATTGACATTTATTCGTTTAGAGCTTCGTTGAGGAATGTAATTTCATCGCAAATGAATGAACTATATGTTTATAAATGAATCATTTCCATCATTCCTGTATGTCGTCTGTCTTGCAATACATGGCCAGGATAAATATGGCACAACCGAAGATCACACCTGTAACGTTGTTCATGGTAGGTTGATTTAGAAAAGTTGAAAACCGTAAATGAAACTAATACAATTGTGAAAGAATAGTAGAAGAAAGAGAAGTAATACTTACTGTCGTAATGGACGATTCGAAATGATATGCATTCACTGAAGGTGAGTACGTATTTATAGAATCACTGAAACAGAAAAAAAAGAGAAAAACAGAGGGAGAAGAAAGAAAGAGGAAGAGAAAGAAAAGAGAAAGAGAGCGAAATTTTGTCCTCGGTGATAAAATCAGAGCGAGCGTCAGTGTCTGACATGGGTTGGGTCAGACCTCGGGTCGGATCGGGTCATGGTAGAGTCAGGTCAGGTCAGGTCGGGTTGAGTCGGATCGGGTTAGGTCATGGTAGAATCGGGTCGGGTCAGGTCGGATCATTCAACTGAGTACTTTTTTTGCGCAAAGGTCACTTTGAATATTTTATTTATTTTGTGTTGAGGAGCTCGATTGCGGTATATGAAAAAGCTGAATTAGACAAGCACTTATGTATCATTATATTTTTCTCTTATATTCTGTTTTTTCTTCATTGATATAAGAACATAACGTATAGCAGCAACGCTGTCTGTTATTGATGATATAAAAGTCCCAATTTATGTGTATACGAGAAGATAAGAGAGAAGAAGAATAAATTCCATTATATAAACTTGCTGTTCTAATTACTTAATGCCGACAAAAAATAGAAGACGAAAAAAGATCAATAACATTCTTTTTATTTTCAAACACGAAATGAGAGGAACAAAGAGAAAGAATTGAGAAATTCAATTTTTCAAGAGAAACGGTCTTCAAATTGAAAAGCATTTGATCTCTTAAAAATCGGTTATTTTTGTATTAACTGAGACTAGTCTATTAGTGTGCTGCGTGATTGATATTTTTGATCACGATCATGATCACGAAGGTTACATAGTATTTAGATACAAAAAAAATTTTATCATTCGATGGCGCCATCTGTCTAATATCTTTCGATGGGTGCAGCCAGAGTGAATAGAAATCAACAATAAAAGTCGTTTGTTCGCTGCTGTTTATACTTGCAAAAATCCTTTGAAGATATAAAAAATATTTTTATTTATCTTTTTTTTAGAATGGGCACTAGTAATCTCGTTCAACTGAATAAAAAAGATATTGAACGACTTATTAAACAAAATGATACATCAATATCATATGAAAAACCGAAAGGAACCACAGAAATATCCAAATGTTGGTCTCATTTTAGTCAAATTAATGTTGCCAATATTAGACAAGATTTTGTTATTTGTGATTATTGTAAATCAATATTGACTTATAAATCATCAACAGGATCTGGTTGTATGCTTGCTCATTCACGGTCTTGCCAATCAAAAAAAAAAGAATTTGATATATCAGATCAACAATGAAAAATTAATCATTATTATGACTCAAAATCAAGCAACAAAAACAAGATATGCAAACGAACAAAAGATGCTGTTACATCTTCTTGTGTCGAATTTGTAGTTCAAGATGATCGTCCATTTGAATTGTTACACGGATCTGGTTTTGTTTATTTAGCCAAACAACTATTTGATACTGGTAGATTCTTATCATCAACAACGAATATAGAAATTGCTGATTTATTGCCTAATTCAACAACAGTGAGTAATTTCTATCGTATACAATGAGATAAATGCTTAAGCAAATTTCTCGTATATTAGATTAGCAGAAATGTTGATCGAATGTATGATTATTATAAAGAACAATTAATCAAATTATGCTAATCAATGGATAATTTTTGTGTAACAGTGGATTTCTGGTCAGAGTCGTATACCAATAAAGCAAACACTTTCAGCATAAAAATATTTTCTTCTTTTTGTTTTTTTACGAAGGTTTATCATATTGTGGTTTATCACTTAATCATATTGATACAAAATTTTATTCACAATCATTTTTGCTTGGTTGTCTTCCATATGAATTGGAAAATAAACGAGCAGCAACTATTCGATCATCTGTTGATAATATTCTCAATAGTTTTGGCTTGAAAATTAATGAAGAAAAATTTATCATGAGTGTTGATGAACCTAAGATGAAATGTACCTTTAATCTCAATTGTAAACGCATTGGTTGTAGTGACCATTATCTCAACAAACAATTTCAACACGCATTTACATCGCCAATGATCGATGGAGTATATGTTAATTGTGAATTAGCTCAACAAATGTTTGTTGACGTTAAACATATTGTTTCAAAAGTTTGTCGAATTCATAAACAGCAAAATTTATCAAATAAATTAGTTTTATATGCAGGTACGCGCTTTAGTAGCGCATATAGTATGTTAACGGTATTCCAAGATGTATATGATGAATTAGGTAAAATTCTTGATTCAAAATTATTAACAAATTATTCTAGAATTGATGAAGATTTTTTATATGACATATGTGAATTTTTATTTCCATTTGATACTGTTATTTAAACTTTAAGCGACAGCAAATAACAAACACTTCATCGTGTATTATCATTAAAACAATTATTAATCAACAAATGTGAAAATCATAATGATGAGAAAGAAGGCCTAAAACAATTGAAGATTTTTTTGGGTATAAACTTTGAAAAATAATAAATATAAACTTTTTGATACTTTATCAATTTCTAGCTAAACGATTAAATGAAAAATGGGAATTGTTGAAGGAACATCTTCTTGCTACAATAGTTCATCCAAATTTAAAACATTTTCACATGTCTCCTCGTTTAAAAGAAAAAGTAATATTTTTATTAAAACAAGAAATGCTAAAACGTCAAGAAGATATCCCATTCACATGTCCATCAGCTTCTACAAATTCATCAGTAATATCATCATCCACATCTTTAACATCATGTTCATCGACACCATCAAGTTCAAATACTAATTCTTTATCTGCACGAAAAAAATTGTTTTTGGAAATATTTGACAAACAGTCTGATGTATCAGAAAAAAGTAGTGTAGAAAAAGAATTAGAAAAATATCTTACATCGACGTCGATGCTTGATGATGAAGAAGATGATATACTTTGATACTGGCGGCAACATCAACACGTATTTCCTTTAATTGCTTCGAATGCTCGTGTTGTATTAGCAATACCTGATTCAAATACATCAGTAAAACAATTGTTTTCGTCTTGTTAAAACACAATCACCGACAAACGAACAAGATTAGGTGCAGAGAAGTTGAACAAAATGATGTTTTTACAAAAAAAATATGAGCGTTTTGAAGGAAAAGTCTCGTATTAATTGTACTGAAACAAATACTGATCAAGATGCTAAACGAAAATATAATAGCATCATCCCAAATAGTCAATCAACACAGAAAAAATTAAAACCACACGATCTCATAAACAATTATCAAAATGATAATGAACAGATTATTTAATTTAGTAATTTCTTCACTTTTTTCTCAGTTATATTTTTTTAGGAAATAGTATTTCATTAGCTAATGTATTTTCTTTGTTTTTTTTGTTAAAAGTAAATACGAATTGGCAGATTTTTTTCTGATTTAAATGAGAGCATTATATTCTTGAATATATATTTGATACTTTGAATGAATACATTACAATCGTAAACCACAGAATTTTAGTTTCAATCACGATCATGATGACAAATTTTTTTCTCAATCGCGAAAACGATTAAGATCATAAAAAAATTTCTGATCACGCAGGACATTACAGTCTATCAACCTCGGGTTGGGTCGGGCCACCGAAAACTTGACCCATGTCGAACACTAGTGAGCCTGATTGGCGAGTAGAATAGGCGATGATAAGACATATTTTTGATACGCTTCACTCTTCAAATTAGATTCCAGGAGAAATCTTTATTTAATTGATCAACGAGAAAATTTTATGCAGATTTCATTCATGTACTTTTTCCAAAACACTTCGTCGAACATAATTAACATTAAAAATACTGAATACCACAAAAACTAGCTTTGCATAGTGCTTTGCTCGTATTAATATGTCATTTTTCTCTTCTAAAGGAATCTATCTATCTGTATATATAAAGAAGAAAGTTTGTTTGTTTATTTGTGTGTTTGTTCGTTTTGCATTTGAAAACGGTACGAAAAAATACAATGAAATTTTGCAGGGAATACCCTTTTGTCGAGGGGAATGCCGTAAGATTCTTTTTGACCCAAAATTTCTATCTCAAGGATGGTTTTGAACTCCTATTGTTGGATTTACTACGGTAAATGCCTTTTCCAGAGAATTTGTGAGTCTGATTGTTTATTCAATAATACGGGAACGAAAATATATCAAAACCTGCGTTTTTACCATTGGGCCCAAGACATTTTAGGATAATCGAAAAAGAAACGAATCGAATGTATAAGATGAAACGCAATCGTATGAATGGAAATATCCGTGGAATAAAGAAAGTGAAAAGTGAGATGGACTTTCATCACTCATAACTCATAATAGATTGTGAAAGAGAATGCGTAGTGAAAAAGATGAAATAAATGGATGTGTATGATAAATATATGCAAGGAGTAAACCTAACACATATAATGGAGCATGTAGAATGAAAGAAATATACCAAAGACATATGATGATGCGTAATGAAGCAAAGGAATAGATCTAACACATGATAATATATGAAGAACAAAAAGAAAATTTTGAGCGCAAAGGGTGACGCATATTGAAGGATAGGAAAAGGCCTAATAGATGTAATGGGCGATTACAACAAGCATAAGATGTACATACATATATATATATAGAGATGACAATATTCCAATGACTAACAAACACATTTTACCAAGAAACTTTCTTAACTACAAATCAACTTCAAAATCATTCAGAACATCAATCAAAACCATTTATTATGAGATCCCAGAATCATTTTTCCAAATGTTCATCAAACCAGTGTTTTATAGTAAATTCAAATGGATCGGAGTCTGGATTATCAAGATATTTTTGGTTGTAATTTCAAGAACAAATTTCCAAGGCAACTTCGTAGAAAACAGTTCTTTCAAGTGTATTTCTATCGTATATCACTTCGGTAGAGAATCTACAAAATGTCAGCAAAACGAAGAACCATGATAGGCAGGGGTACATCAGATTTGAGGAGAATAGCAGCTTCCCGAGCAGCCGAGAGCTCGGAACAGACAACCACTTGGCTTGGTGATCATCGTAGACGACAAGCAGACTCAAGAGCGCCACATTGAACATCTATCGAAAAGGAAGCGTTCCGATATGATCCAGCTAACAGCCACGACAACCATCCTCAACTTTATATTGGATGAATGGGCAATGTTTGCTCATATTGTGATACTCTTAAGTGGCATGAAGAGTGTCAGGTATGTGTTGCTTCGGTGGTAAGGTGAGGTTACCAACATTTTGATCTCCTCCAGAACCATTGGAAACACTGATATCAGGAACAACGCAGAGGTCAAACCATTTCCTGGACAACATTAGAAAATACAACTTCTGCTTCAGGATGACGTCTTTTGGCGCAACAAAGGAGATGTGCGAGCCAGATTTCACGTTCACCTTCAAGATTCAGGGTCAAGTCTACCATCGTGTGAAAACTCTGTGGCCACCCTCGAACGAAGTATACAAATTTCTTCAAATTTACTTTATGAGTGACGAACAGCAAGAAGAAAAATAGCGCTGCGATAATATTCATGACACACATCGAAACATTGTCATGAAACTACAACAAATGCTTCATCGGCACAACAGCTATTTCTATGATTTCAACTATTTGCTTCAAAAAATGCCTTCCGACACGAGCAAGGTGATCATTCAAGCGGACAAGAAACCTGCTAATAAGCATGCGCGGCGCTTCAATTAGCCTATGACAAATGAAGCGACGATCGTCATAATTGGCAACGAATTTGACCGTCGAAACATTGTCTTGTAGTCGAAAAACAACAAGCTACAGAGAGTGGCAGAGACGTACAAGTCTCATGACGCTTTGCAATATCTTCTCATCTTTGGGGAAGGAGAAGCTGGCTATCATTTCCCCATTTTGCAGACTAATCCCATAACAGGAATGCTTGTCGACGGCAAGAAAGTATCGCCGGTGGAGTTTTATACATACAGAATGATGATGGAAACTGGAACTGTCAATCATATCTTACGATGTCGCCAACTCTTTCACCACTTTGTTTATGGTTGGCATGTATGCTAAGATTGAGAATAAGTGATTATTGTTTGTACGTCTCAACCAACAAGCACTTAGAATGGACGAATGCATTCACCTGAGAGATGCAACATTCTGTAGTTTTCTAAATGTATTTTAAATTTCTTAAAAAAAATAAAACAAATATACTTCAGTATATATATGCATGTTACTATTACTGGAACTTGGCTTTTACAAAAAAAAAAAGAACTAAAGATGTATGTAAATTTTGTAATTTTAAATAAATTTTAAAAAAAGATGCTATCAATAAGATAACAAAAAAAAATACTAACAGATACTAACGACAAAGACAAATATAAATATGTAACTTGTGTATTCTGTAACCTATATATTTATGTTCATTTGACATCATCATCAAGATAAATAAGAGAATCTCGCAATTTCAATTCATCAGTTTTTAAACATTTTAGAAAATTTATAAAACAGATGAACAGTCAATCAATTAAGTTCATCATTCTTCGCATATACAATAACTATCTGAACAATAGAAATAGCTTGAGATTTTTCATTTGAATTAAGAAGGAAATTCTTGGAAAACTATACATAGTCGACATTATATCTATTAATATTTGCCATTGTTAACAAATCTAAATCATTCTTGTAAAATATCAACGTATTGAAACATAAGAAATATATCCAAGAGTTTGATGCATATAAATAACATTTATTTGTTTCAAATTGTATAACTTTCCAAAAGATTTCCTAGTATTCTATTGCATAAAACTCATCTGACAAAAAAACATGCTATATTACTTATCATGAAAATGAGAAATTTTCCTTCTGAATCATCATAACAAGATCTTTTGGATAATTCGCCCATCGCAAAAATTGTCACATATATTCTTATCATTATATTAACAAAAGAAACTCATTGTATTTAAAAAGAAGAACAATACCATTAAAAATCACACTTTTCCTTTCAAACAAAATTAATAATAAATATTTATTAAAAAAAAATGTCTGATTATATTCAAATGAAATATAAAGCAACAATATGGTTTGATCAATTACTAACAAAAATTATTTTTAATATATTTGATTATTTATCATCAAATGAAATAATTTATTCATTTTTTTATTATAGTGAAAAATTACAAAATATATTAATTAAACAAAAACAATTTATTAATCATTTACAAATATCAAAATCAAATTTAGATTTTTGGAAAAATATTTTATTAATTATTGGTTCACAAATACAAATATTAATAATTAATATTGATTATTTAACTTTATCATTAAATTTATTTTCAAATCTGTCGTCAATTATTAGTTCATCATCATATTCTTTTGCTGATGAACAATTAAAATTAATTGTTGAAAATAAAAATTTTCAAAAATTACATACATTAAAAATTAAAGATGAAATTCTATTTTACGGATCATCTTTTCAGAATAATTTAGATGAGGTACAAATATTTGAACGTCTTCCAAGATTCATTATCGGGTGCGCCAGAATAAATGGCCCTCTCGGTATTTTGCATTTTTTTCACTTATGATTTGGCATAGACAAAAAAATTATAGAGAGATTCCTTGTCAAATTCTCTACAAAACGTACAAATTTTTATTATCTCAAATAGGTTTCATTATCTTGTGAAAAAGCGATATAATCAATTCGTTCCAGAAGCACAACTTTCAGACAAGAAATTTTTCGTAGGACTGGCATATCCCAAAAGTGCTGTACTGTGAAGAAATGTAACTCAGTGGGCTTTGTAGAGAAAAGAGTGCTCTATAACACAATGTAGTTGGATTGCCAAATACATTTAAATACTTTCAAGAAATCTCCATCTAACATTGTATACGAAAAAAGAGATAATAACTTCTGTTTTTAGGGAAAATATTCCTTACAATCTTCTAACGAGATTTATTCAGTGTTCGAGTATATCTGAAAAATCACCTAAAGGGTTTTGCAGAGCAGACTTTCTTCGACAAAACTTACTATCACATATATCTCCATAATCCAGTCGTTTTGAGATAAACCAATCGACTTTTCATGCTTGCCGATCAGAAAAAGTTGCATTTGAAGACTGTTTAGTATTTCGACTATAATATCGTCATTTATCAATGAAATTCAGAAGATTTTTTTGCCTCTCTATAAATTTTTTTTTTGTTTATGCCGAATCATAAGTGAAAAAAATGCAGAATACTGAGAGAGCCATTAACTGTGGAGCGCCCGATGTTTCTATTGGATTAAACTTGATGAATTACAAATAATTTTCATATTTATTGATTAACATTAAATTTTAAAGATATATTTACTCTTATTAAATATACACTAAATTTAATTTATTTAAATATTAAATCAAGGCCACCTTACCTTACACGAGAACAATACAAATGTTCAAATAGTATTAGAATTGAATTAAAAGAATTCTATCTAAAATTTCTTTCAAAAGTCATTGAACCCATATCTCGAGTAATTGATTACGATCAATTGTTTTCATTATTATAAGAAATTTTATCATTGAATTTGATTTATTTGCATAAATATGAATATAGTGAAGATGAAAGTTTACTATTTAATGGTAATAACTTAGAAAACAAACTATTGAAATCAATGATAAAATTAAAAAATTTCATTTTGTTGGTAACAAACGTACAAAGAAGAAAGAGAGTCATCATATTTTATCAATATTCAAAAATCAGAGTTGGTATATGATAATTTATCTATTGGTATTTATTAAAATGGACAAAAAAGGATGTGTCTATTTATTTCCTATCATTTCAATTTAATAAATTTAAACGTTTCAATGATTTCAGTTACATTTTAACAAATAATAACCAGATTTTAAAAATGCATTCTAAATTATGGTATAATGTTATATCAAGTAAATAGTGTAATAACTGTTCATCTTAATAATATGTCATTATAGAGACATTAAAACAATGTTTAATTCATGTTTTATCAAATTGAAAATATTTAATAATACATCGTACTGATTTATCATCAGCAAACAGTGAATTAGCTGTGATATTCAATAAAAAAATAAAATAAATAGAATCTAATGATTATTTTTCGCATCAAGAAAAAATAGGAGAAAAAGTTTTTGTTTATCTTTCAAACCTACGAAATTTGAAAATAACATGCGATCATATTGGTGATAATGAATGGTTAGAGAGACCGACCAAAGATAATGATGAAATTACAGTAAAACCTCTCCAAACTGACGTTAGTGTATTTTGTATTAGTAAAATGAAGTTAAAGAAGACATGGAAATTCCACATTTTAATATAAAAGGAGCTGCACTGATAAGCTTGTTTCTGATTATTAATTCTTCAGAACATTATTGACATATTTATTGAAAAAAATATTCACTTTTCTAAAAAAAAAGTTTATTTAGTAAAATAAAAATTTTTAAGTTCATAATAATTTGACAACAATTTTTCCAAATCCACCTTTGCCTTGTTGTATATTTTCAAGTGCATGTTGTGCTTGTTCAAGTTTAATTATTTGATTAATAAATGGTTTAAGTTTACCTTCTTCAATCCATTTAGCACCTTGTATTAATGTATTTTGAACAAATGTTTTTAATTGTGTTCGTTCTTCACCTATCCAATAACGTCCTAAATCAGCAAGAACGAATTTAGCTTTTTGTTCATTAACACTATTGATTTGTCTAGTATTATCTTGTCCATAACGACGAAGAACAATCCATGATCCACCTTCTTTAACTGTTTTGATAGTTTTGTCAAAACTTGATTCAAGATAAGTTGTATCATAAACAATATCAACACCTTGACCTTGAGTAAGTTCAAATACACGATCAATAATATTTTCTGTAGCATGATTAATAACATCTTTTATTTTATATTGTTCTTTGAGAATTTTAATTCCTTCATCTTTTGATGCTGATGTTATGATTTGTTTTGCACCACGAATTTGAGCAATTTGTATACTAAAATGACCAACACCACCTGAACCACCAGGAATAAAAATAGATTTTGATGAATCAATATTAACTTGTCGAAGTCCATCCTATAGAATATATATATAATAAAGAATTATCTTTTTGAAGAATTAAAAAAAAAATTCCAACCATAGCAGATAGAAATGCAACACCAAGTGTTGCTGCATCTGTATGAGTAATATTTTCTGGTTTTTTGATCAATGTATCGACTTCTCCGACGGAATATTGTTGAAGTGCTCCTCCTCCATTACTTGAATTTAAATTTAAACATCCAAAAACTTCATCACCAATTTTTAAATCTTGAACAGTTTTTCCAATAGCAACAACTCGACCACTAACATCATAACCTGTAACAGCTGGTAATTTTATATTACCAAAATTTGTTGCTGCCATTTTATAATCAATTGGATTGAGAGAGACAGCATGATTTTCAATTAAAACTTGATTATCACCCAATTCTGATGCTTTTATCACAGGTAATGATGTTGTCCATTCAAATGGATTTTTATCACTTACTCGAACCCATTGTAATCCTGATTGAATACTTGGAATATTTTCTTCAATAGACATTATTTTGTCAAGATATTCTATCTACAAGTATAAATAACATTTTTTTTTCATATTATTTATATATCTTAAAAGTAATTGTATAACCATGATGAATCATCATATAAGACTACATGTTGTATTTTATCTTTATTGATTTTTGTTTACACAGAAAGAAAGAAAGAAACGTGATATAGTTGTTTCTCTCAATTGGAATATTTAGGCGTTTCGATTGCAACCAATACATAAAAGAAAAAGAAATGCACAAGAGGAAAAAAGTGCGACCCCATGTACTTTAGAAAAAGTTGGAATACAATTGGAGTATGTACTCTTGGAGTCACGCTTTTTCTCCCTTGTTATAACCACATATGATTTTCTAGGAAAAAATGAAAGAAAAAGAGTGTTAAACCAATATCTTTTATAATCTCATTTTGTTTGTTCAGCATTGAAATATTTGTAAATTATGGCGAGTTTCTGAAAAAGGAAAGTACTTTTATAAGGTTGATGAGAAAGGAGCAACTCATTCGGTTAACATTGAATAATTTGGAACTGAGGATGTTGTTTTACATGTGATACAACCATGATCAATAGGAAAGATAATAAGAATGGCGAATAATTGACCTTGAAATTCGATTTGATGATGATTTTCAATGAAATTTTTTATTTAATCAGAAGATTTTATCAACTAGTAAACAAAATGTTTATTTCCAAATAGTGATAAATGGCCAGACCAAATTGAAATTCTGATCGATATCAAGATGAGAATTCCTCTTCAAATTCTGAATAATTACCTTCGAGAATAAAAGATTATTTTCATCCAGATTGCATTTTTTTTTAATATTCACAGACATTTTCACTATCTCACAAAATGTTGATTAATTAAACATTTGAAATTCCTTTGTGAAAATGTTTTACGTTTTCATTCTGTATCAAGATAAATCTCAATGAAAAAATAGTTTGTTGTGAATAGACAACTACTTATTTGAAATAAACAATTACCTAATCAATTGTGAATTTATTTTCATTGTTAATCGACAAATAATGTAGTAGTGTATTGAGTAAAAAATTAGTTTTTTCTCTAGATTTTCGTTTGTTTTTCAATTTCAAATTTCACTTCTATTTATATTTTATTTGAAATACCGACATAAAGTTTACTAATATAAACAAATTCAAGTAACGATCGAACTAATATTTATTTAAAGATAAATTCTGAATTCATTTTTATTTATAGACAACTGAACACTGAGCAACACTTTGTGAAACGAATATTATATTACTATATCGAAACAAATATTGAATGAATAAAGTTTTTGAAGATCAATATCAATCGATTGACAATATTAAATGGTTATTGAAAGTCCGTTGGAAATATTTTTAAATAAGATTTTGTTTTTCCAGTAAAAATTCTGTTGATAGTTGACACGTGAAAGAGAAAATTGTTTTTAAATTAAATCATGTCATTATAGTTAATAATAAATGATCTATTTTAAAAGTATTTAAAACAGAAAAATAATTTTGTTTCTTCTTAAAGTTCAAATCAACATATAAACCTAACGATGATTAAGTTAAATGAACAAATGAAGAAAATTGTCAAAATATGTCATCTTTTTTATAATAATCTTTTTTTACAATTTCTATATGAATTTATTAATTGATCATCTGATAAATATTTTAATGAGTCACTGATATTGTTTTTCTTTGTTAAACTGTTATGATTGATTACAAAACTCAAATTGAAGACGCTGATTATAGTACTATAGGTACCAGACTATAATTATACAACCCTAAAACAAAACTCATTTTACTATGATACTAAATCAAACCAAAAGATGTGAGATAGTTGAATAAACTGTATACATTAAAGATGATAATTTGTCTAGAATAATCTTCATCTAAAACCAATAAATTATCTTTATTTATCTCACTTACAGAAGATTTTATTTTATTTGAAAACACAAAATGTAACATTTGCTTTTAATATTATTCATATTTAATCATGGTAAGATCGTAATCTTATTCTCTGAAAAATTTTGTTTATCTGTAGCAAAAGATTCAATCCCCATCTGATATGAAGCTATGATGAATCAAAGAAAAAACTAATCCTAACAATATTCATTATAGATGTTGACAAAATCATATGAAATTACTTATTCAATAGATAAAAAAATTTAAACGTGATTATGAACTTGAGTTAGATCGAAAACATATGGAAAAGACTTATAAATTTTTTTAAAATTAAAACCAAGGAAACATAAACATCATCCTTCTAAATGAAAATAGGTGTAGAGAAAAATTTTATTTTATTTTATTTTCTTTTGTTTTTCTTATACTTTAAAATAGCTAAAAATATGTTCATTTAGCATAATTGAAATGCTAGTGCTGCAACAACAACTATTAAGAGACCAATAGCATTAAAAAAAGGCATCCTAAATTAAGAGATATGTAGAATATGTTGTATAAGATAGAAATAATGGATGACGAAGTATTATTTTATGTGGTATACAAATAAAAAGTTCTCATAGTCTTTACTATTTAGTATCAATAAACCCCATTTTTGACGAACTTTCATTTCGTATAAAATTCATTATATACTCTATTTGAAATTTTAACGATATCTCCCTAGAAAAATATTATTTCCTACTCTATATGTCTTTTTTATTTTAAATTATATGGATGACATTAATTATATAATTTATTTGCTACAATATTAGCAAAAATGTTTATAGTTGATTTACGTTCATATGAAGTTGATCCATCACGTATTGAACAACATTCTTTACAAATACTTTTTTTATAATTTTTCTATTAGACTGTATCAATAGTAATATTTCTCCGATTTTTAAATCCAATACTTGTACTTCAACATGAATTCATTATAGTTGATGCTGAACCATTACCATGTATAAAACGTGATGTAATACCTGTATCGCAAAATCCTCAAAATACAGCATATAATTTAATATTTACAAAAGAATTTCATATGCGTTGTTTTTATGATTATCTTCATTCAATATTTGATTTATCAATAAGTGAATCAATTAATTTAAATACAATAATAACATCTGATGAACAACAATTTATTGAAAATAATATTTATCCATTCTCCAACATATTCAATGTCTTATAAAACTGAATGAAACGTTTTAGCACTACATAGACTTTTATGATATCATTTTAAAAAAGTTGGAAATTAGATTCACAATGGATTTCATATGATATGACAACAACGAAATTTGAACAATTTAAATCACTAAAAGTTCTTAATATATTTTATCAAGTTAATTTTTTATTTTTTAACAGTTTTTATATTTATTAATTTGATAGAAAATATTCGTTTTTACTTTGTAGAGAAAATCAAATCTGCCGAATCTAAAATTATTTAACAGAATCCGATTTATATGATAATTGCAATGTTTCAGTAGACATAGAAAGATTTTGATCGTTATCTCCACTCTTTATTCAATATTTTTCACCCTAGCACTATCAGTCAGAGTCATCTTGATCCTACTCAGCATGCTACAATCTCTGATAAAAATTTGAATAAATTTATTTTAAAATGAAAAACGAACTACATCAATCGGTGGAGAATTTTACACTCTGTCCGATTTCCTAGTTGAGAAAGCTTATAGGATAGGCATTGTTTTATCTGTCGAAATAATTAAATAAAGGAAAAATATGTCCTGTTTTCCAATATCTTGTTTTGAAAAAATAGACGTGAAAAACTGATGATATTTGAACATTCAATAATACATTGGAATGCGGCAGAGTTTAAAGGAAGTAATTTCTATTCTTACTATAATCAAATTTTTAAGTGAAAGTCGACTTTGGAAATGGAATGTGTTTTAGAAACTGATAGAGTGTGAAATTCTCTATTGAAACTTTTTCACTGGAAAAAGCTATTTTAGTTATCAAAAATTCATATGAACAGAGTGGGTTCACTGCTATAGTACATCATGTGACCAGACTGTCATACTATCTATAATACTATTTGAATGAAATCCATACCTTCTAATGTGAAAAATTAGTCAAAATATAAACTACTCACAGGTTGGTAGTACTAGGACTAATAGATTCTTTAAAAGTTTCAAAGGAAAAAAGCAACAGTTCATGTTTATGACTATAAATCCCATTAACAATCATATGATTTTATTTAGACAATAAAAATATTGTAATAGCCTTCAAAAAACACTTCAACATAAATTTTATGCTTCATTATCAATAGATCTCAATCGAATGGAATCATCAAAATTATTTAGTAGATCTCTATCATCATCCATCCAATTTACAAATCCATAAAAAGAATTCTTCATCTATATGAATTTTACCTTAAATAGAAACATTATTACACACATGACTGGATTAATCGTCAATTAATAATATTATATTCTCAGATTTCGACATTATGCTCTGAAAATTTTTTTGAATCAAAAGTCCTTGTACGCAATAAAATTTTAATCACCAATGAATATAAGAATTAAATAGAAAGATGTTGCTTTTATCTCATTAAAATAGTTCTGAAAATGATCATTTATGGTAATTATGATATAATTGCAATGTGCAGACAGTATATCCGGAGTTTTCTACAACACTTGTAACATAAGAGCACACCTACATATTTGACATGAACCTTTCTAATCTCGAGAATTCATTAACATACTGTAAAGGCCAGAGTATTCCATCTAAAGTTCAAAAATTTTTTGTTATTTTATCATTTAATATTTTTATTTATTGACTGATGTTTTTTTATTTTTCAAAAATATCATAGTAAATATTGATTAAAAAACATCTGGAACGTGACAATTGATGTTATTTATTATATAATTTTTTATTAATATATGTATAACTATTAATAATTTCTATGCATGATTTCAATTCTCATTTCTCAATGTAATCGGTTATAAAATATATTAATTTACGTAGTTTATTAAAACTAATTTCAATTAATGTAAATACGTAAAAAAATATAGTCTAGAAATAATTGCCTTTAGTATATAGACATATATTTCAAAAAGTTTGAAGTTTGTTGTCGGCAGATAAAAGCTATCTCTTGAACATATTCTTTTTTTTTACAAATGAATATTTCCAATTAAGTTAATAATATATTATTTCTAAGTTGCTATGAAATGTAACATTTTTCATAGTCATTTTCCTCTTAAGGCATGAATAGATGTGTGTTAATTTTGTACTTAAACACATTTAACGCTTGATTCATCCGTCTGCCTATATCATTAAGTATTTATAGATCTATAAATACTTTTCTTGATTCTCAGTTGATAATCTATGCAGTAAAAACTGATAAAATAACGCGCGTTATACATTTTTAAATGAAAAAATTCTTTTTTTGTGTAAAAAAAATGCGAAGTTGAAGAAGATAATTTACCGTTAAAGTGCGCATTATTTTAGCGATTTTTACTGTTTGGGATTATTATATATGTATATATACATAAGATTGTAATAAATGTTTGAAGAATTGCTTTTAAAAAAAGAGACTTCAATGATCTTTATTAATCTTATATGAAAATAGACAATATATATATGTCAAATTATAATTGATGATATTTTCTACCTAATCCATGAAGAAATTATTTAGATTTGTTTTTAAATATCTATATGGACAATAAAATTCATGTCAAATAATGATTGGCTATTGATATTTTTTTTCTCTAGAAAATGAAAGAAAGTCATTATATTAAATAGTAGTCGTCTTTTTTTTTTTTTT
>JAJEKB010019474.1:97966-140408 GCA_022393335.1 Macrotrachela quadricornifera
ACAACAACAATCAGGTCGTCAACAACAACAATTAGGTCAACAACAACCTACAGAAATCGATCAAAATGATAGAAATTCAGCTGAAGAACAACGACAAAAACAAGAAGATATGCGTAATGTAATTAGTGGCGGAGCCAGGAATTTTTTTTGGAGGGGGCTGAGCCCGGAAAATTTTTTCTGGGAGGGGCTGAGCCCCGTTTTCAAGCTGAAAATCAGTGTATTTCACTATTTTAATGCTAGATCATCTCAATCCTGAGGGGGGGCTCAAAGATTTCTGGGGGGGGGGGGGCTGAGCCCCCCCAGCACCCCCCTGGATCCGCCACTAAATGTAATGTTAAGTTCATTATTAAAACAAGAAGCACTTACACGTTTAAATACAATTGCAATAACTAAACCAGAGAAATGTCGAATGGTTGAAGATATTTTTATACAAAATGCTGAACGTGGTGCATTTGGTGATGGAAAAGTAATAGAATTTTAAAATAAATAAATAAATAAATACATAATTTCCTTTAGGTTACTGAAGAACAATTAATTGGATTTTTAGAACACGTTAATAAAGCAACAGAAAAAAACAACAAAAGTTAATGTAAGAATGACATTTTTGGAATGTAAATAAAGAATAAATAAAAAATTTTCTTATTGTTTAATTTTAGTTTGATCGACATCGTACAGCACTTGATTTCTGATTCTGATTAATTGATTTCTTCATTTTTTTGTTATTGACTTATATTTGAAAGAATTTTATACCCATCTAGATTTTTGTTAAAAAGAAAAAACAAGCTCATTTATGTTTTACTTTATAGTTATTGTTGACTTTTTTCTTTTTTTCAAGATAATATATTTTTTGCCTTTTATTTAATAAAACGATTACATATGGATAAGCGTTATGCATAGGTCCTGATAAATGTTTTTTATTTTAATAAATAAACATCAAACGCTTCCGCCAAGCTAAACTCTATATTTATTTTCAATTAAAAGTACATTATTTCAATCAATTTCGATAGAAACATCGGTTACTAAGAAGAAAAAGTTGAGATCAGCAGATTGATTATATCTTAGATATACAAGTTGATCTGCTTTACAGTTGGTTTGCGTTTTAATAACTCTATTTTGTTGCTAAGAAGAAACAAAAAAAAAACAAGAAAATTATGAAAAAACAATTTATCAAATATTTCTATCAATCCAAATATAAAGTTCAGCTGTATTGCCTCAAAGATTATATTTTGACTTTTTAATTTTCTATCAATTCAAATTGAATTTATATGCAATTTATTATTGATTTGAAAGTTATCTGACGAGTACCTTAAGCAAGGACGAAACGCATCGTAAGTAGCTCAGAATTGTTTTCTTTAAACTTACCGTTTATTTGAATTTCTGTGATACATAAGAACTCTATCTCGACATCAGGCTACCGTTGCGAGTCTACTTTAACTCTTGTAACTTTCTTTTAATATGAGATTCAATTTAATACAGAATTTAACTCCGAATTTACCCGACGAGTACCTTAAACAAGTACGAAACGCGTCCTAAGTAGCTTGGAATTATTTCCTTTAAACTCACCCTCAGAATAAATATATAAAGCTTATTTGTGATCTTCGAATCAGTGAATAGTTACACATATATAAATTTGAAACTATCTGAAGAGACTCTTAAGCAAGGTGGAAACGCGTCGTAGTTGTGTTTGCTCACACTCACACTTAAAAATATCGGGCCAAAAAATCAATTTTTATGGCCAAATACCCTCATCTCTATAGCAAAAATTCCGTAAAAGGTTCCCTTTGCTACTTTTTTCGATATCTCTGGCGATTCTATATCATTTTTTAGGGTCGAATACCCTTAGTTTTATAACAAAAATTCTGGAAAAGGTTCCCTATACGAAAGCGGACAAAATCGGTTTATATGACACAATCAAAAATTGTGAACAACCATATAAAATATAACGTAAAAACGATAATGTACAAATGGAGGTTTTACAAGATTTCAATGTCATCGTCAAGAAAAACAACGAAATCATTTGAAATAATTACTGCTCTACAAATATGTTAGACCTCTTATGTTACTAATTATAGAAATAAGAAACTTAAGCAATGAACGAAGAAAAAAGAAAAACGAGCATCAAGTTACAATGACCTCATTGCCTCAAAAACTGAATTTTCATGTGCTATTTCAAAAAAATGCTTAGCGTTTCCTTCATGATTTCTCCAGAACAGAGCATTTAATCGAATAAGGAGAAGGCGAATAAAATCTCTTTAAATGAACTGAAAAGTACCGCAAAATATTGATAGATTGTAACTTTCTGGTGGTCCTTCTAGTTTCTCACTTTATATCTTTTATGGCATTCAAAACCATGTTCGTTACTCAAAAGGAATTGCTGAATATACGATTGGAAAGCACTTTCAATGTTTATTCTGAATGTGCATTTTAGATTTTTCGAAAATATGCTTTAACTGAAGAAAAATAGTTATAAATTTCTCCAAGAACTTTTCTAATACCAATTATTTTATTCAAAGAGAATAATACAGATCATAGTTACACACCACTTAACAACCATGGAACTATTTCTTTATTTGTGTGGGAACGTGTCTGTATCGTAATTGACACATATTCGAAATGTAAACAATCAATGTGGCCAAACATGGCTTAGATTAGATATTTTTTAAAGCCCCGACGAGTTTTCAAATTAAATGATGTTCGAATGCTTTTCAAATAAATTTTACAAGTCTGAAACCTAAATATCACCGTATCTTAGATGCGTATAATTAGTGTAAACAGCGATCATGAGACTATAATATTGTAAAATCTACTTTGTTCGAACTTACATGAAGAATAATTGACGTTGATTAGACGCTTTCACATTGAAACTTGAGTATGATAAATCATTCTATTGTTTGATTTATAGACACTGTACATATTCGTGCTAAAGTTTTGTTTGAAAGGTTTGATAATCTATCGTATAAAGCTTTTTATTTTGAATTACTCTCTGGCAAAAAAACCGATAATCATACATAGTGAAATGATATTCATTAGACAATTGAGTATGAAAGATCAGATTCGATGATCATTTCTCATTAATAAATGCTTTCGAAAAAGTTCCATGTATACACACTCTTCTTGTGTACCTATTTACAATGAATGAAAGCCAAACGAAGTCGAAAAATAAATTAATAATAAGACTACAAATTATTTCTTTATTCATTTTATTGTAAAAGACTTGATTATTAAGAAAGAATAACACTGACGACCGAATCGTTTTTTAAAATGAACTTCAACATATCCAGATAGCACTGAAGTAACCGTTTTAGTTCTCAGATATATAATCGTTTGCAGTTTTATTTGATTTTATCAGCAAGTTTGATATATATTTCTTTCAAAATAAATATTTTTCTAATTGAAATATAGTAGCTCATCATATTGTTTCTTATTTAAGAAATTGATCTCTCAACTGATATCTGTTTCTTTATACTCAAAGTCTTTCGTAGATATTTCTCGACTATTTATATTCATATTGATATATCTTTTAATTTTCATCGTTGAAATAGATACAGATTAATGCTTTCAATATGCTTACATCTGTTTACTATCTTTTCTTATCAGAATCATCCCTAAATATGAAAGCTTCCAAATAAAGTTTATTCTTTTGTTGATCTCCCAATAAAATTCTTTCTTTGTCGATTAGTTCTTGAGCTTTGATAAGATCAGGATAGATTGTCTATATTTTGGAAAATTTTCTCATTTCCTTCCCATATCCTTAGTGAATCAATACAAACAATTCGAAAAAGAAAAGAAAGTTTTATTGATTTTATCTAACGAAAGAAAAATATTCACTTCTTTTTATCTTAATATTTATACAATACCCACAGTTGTTCTATGAATTTTCATTAATCTACAAATCATTCCGTATTTTATTCATTAATTTCATCATTTGTGTTTCCTATAAGTATCTATTCAATTAATATGTTTGCCTATTCTTTTAGAAATTGGCTTCATATATTAGATGAGCTAGTTTATGATTCTTGACAGAAGAATCTCTAAGAGAATACTGTTCTAAACATGAGTTACATTAATAGGAGATTAATTGTGCCGGATTTACACTGAAAAAAAATAAGAGAGTTGTTTATTAACGAAAAGAAATTCACATTGAGGTTTTTGCGTTTGCCTTTTTAATGTTGAAAAAGAAATCGAAACAGTTAGATAGAGAAAGGTTGATCAAGTTCGAAATGCAGACATTTTATTCAAATCTTTTAAGTTCGACTGTAATGAAGAATCTCACCTCTTATAATTTTGAAACTTTTATCATTTGAAATAAAAACTTTTATGATAGTCAATTTGAAAGAATTCATCTTTCCATGAATTAAAATAAAAAACTTTATTCAAAGGATTTACTTATAATTTTGTGAATATCATTTTTAGTCACTTGATTAATACGATCACTCCAGAAAAGTTTCAAAAACATATTAAGAGAAAACTTTATTACTACTATCGGCGTTAAAATATAATGCATCTCGATATTTTTTGAATATCTCAAGAACGAAAGTTGTTATAAATTCAGTTCTTGAATTTTATATAATTCACATAGATAATAACTGACTTATACAGAAAATTAATATCTTTGTTGTATATATAAAGTATTCATATTCACTAAGTTCAAAGGTAATATTCTTGATAGTTTTCTTTTTCGTCGATTCTATCATAATTCTTTACATTCATTCTATTAATTTTTTATGCACTCCTATAATAAAAGATTAACGTTAGTAAACATAAGAAAAACATTAATATTAAAAATATCGAAATCTGAAGCCCAAGGACTGAAATTACTTCAAATAGTCAAACATTAGCGTCATCTTGTAGAAACTTTACGATGGGCTTCTTAACTTGCCTATATATATAATATTCGTCATAAAAGATAACATATTATATTTATCTTTCTTTTTTTTTCGTTATTAAGTATTTAAGATGTCTAAATATTTTAATAATTGTTTCTGTTGTGGTTATTATTTAGTACCACGATATAAACGATTAGTCAATAATATATTTTCACAAGATCCACAAGTAGATATAATATTTAATATATTATTATTATTATTCTTTTATTTTGTGTATTTATATAGCATGGCCCTGACAGAGACAATCTTGCACGATTATATTTTTATTCTGTTCGTAAACCAGAGAAACTTGATAGATCATTTCGATATATGTCTCAGAAAATAGCACGTTATTTACGTCAAGGAAATATACCGTAGGTTACTTTCTTTAGTTAATAAATATAGATAGAAAGAAATAATATTTTAAATTTAGATATGTTAAACTTGGTATTGAAGCAATGAATGCTACAATGACATCATGTTATGAACAATTGAATACATTTGTTGAATTCTATTTAGAAACACTTCAACTTGTACTTGAAGAAAGAAATTCTTTAGAATTAACAGAATATGCTATTGCATCGGTATGATTATTTTTATACAATGAATAGTTATTAGATTCTTTTTTTTTTCTTTAAAGTTTGAATCATTTTGTAAAATTCGTGAAGAAGCACCAAATTATCAAAGAAATTATGAATTTTTTGTTGAACGTTTTACACAACTTTGTCATTATAATGTTGAAATGAATAGAAGACAGTACGTAGAAAAAAAAACTTAAGAAAATCAATTAAATTTAAAACTTTAAAAATGTGAGAATAATTAGTGATTAGTGTAGCATTTTTTTGAAGGATATTGCTTTAAAGACTCATCAAAGTTTACAACATTAATGATCAAATTAAGACTATAAGATAGTCTACTTCGATGTATTCGAAGATTTGATGCATTCCTTTTTATATATATTTTTTATATTAGATTTCGACGTCTTGGTCTTCGTGGACATCGTGCACTTATTCATAAAACTGCTAATGATGAATTACAAAATGATATATGGAAATATATGAATTATATAATAGCATCTATCATGTTAAATCTCGAAATACACGGACAAGATCAATCACAACAATTACCGTATTTTATATTTTAATGATCGATATGAATTTCCTTTTTTTTGTGTTTTTATATTTTATAGAACAACGATAGTATCACCGGAAAATGTGCAAATAACAAGTGAAACAATAGATGAAAATGATCCATCAATTTTAGCTGTTAATATGCTAAGAGATTTATTTCGTCGAGCTCATTGTAATAACATATCTGCATGTGTTCAACTGATTCTTACGTATAAATATAAAAAAGAAAAAGCAGTTTCCTTTATTTATTTCTTTTTCTAGTCATTTAGATCATCATGCACAGTGGGTTCCAGCTGATTTTCCTAAATATGTATTTTCTGAAATAATCAACTCGATGAAAGTATTTTATTGAATCAATTTGAAATATATATCATTCTTTTCTTTTCTTTTTAAAACTTTATTTAGTATTATAATATTTCTATAATTATTGGTTTACTTCTTAATCATCTTAAAGTACATTTTGATAGAAAGGAAACAACAATTATAAAACCTTCTATTATATATGTAATACATGATTGTTTAGTTTTTGCTACAGAAAATACAGAAACTCGTAAAAAAATATAAAAGGATTCTTATATTTTAATATATATATATATATCTATTTATTAGGATCAATAATGTTTGATGGAATATTAAGTCTTATAAGTTTTTTGGAAAATTCTTTTCAAATTCAAAATAAACGTATTAGAATATCATCAAATAACGAAAATGAACAACAAGTTCAATATGCAATTATTACTGAAATTGGTAAGATTTAAGAATAATTATTCTCACTTGAATAGTGATATGAAAATTCAAAAACATTGCTTAAACTAGATATATTAATATATTTTCATTAATCGCATGTTTTAAACAAATATTCATTTATTATTCTATAATAGGATATTTTGCAGAAAAATTATCTAGTATTCAAATGATGATAATTATGCAACGTATTATAATATCATTATCAATACTTAATCAAAGTTATGAAGAAGAACCGCAAAGTTCAAGGTTTATTATTATTAATATTTTTATAAATAAAAAAATATATAGCTGATTTTTAAGAGATATGGACTTAAAACTTCAATTATTTTTACTTAAAACAATACAAAAAGTATGTTTATCTTTTTTTCAATATATTAGAGTATATTGTGTGATTATTTATTAATTATAGATTGCGACAAATTATCAATTAGAACATAATCATGAAATAACATCAAGTCAAACAACATTTCCTCATCAATTATTTGATCCATTATTAAAAATGATGACTACAAATAAGGTAGAAATTCGTTTAATTGTACTTAAAATTCTTCAATTACTTATTGATAAACGACATTATGCTGATAAATTTCGTAAAATTAAGTAATTATTTATTAAAACAATAATTTTATACATATATATATTTTGTTTTTAGAATACTTAATGATGTTTTTCAACTTGATCTACCTACTGAAACAAAACGAAGTCGTCTTGTTGATATAACATTTATGGAAAAAGTATATTTTTTATTTTAATTCAAATAAAAAAGTTGAGTTTTTTAGTTTGGTCGTCAATTTCTTTCTCGACTTTATGAATGTATATTAATGAATAATAATACAAAAGATATTTATTATGCTATTTATTGTCTTATGAATCTTGTTACACTTGAAGCTGCTGGTCAAGATGTTCTTGTTGATATTGTTCATTTTTGTTTTGAAATTCAAGTAAATTTAATTAAAAAGAATTAAATTTTTTTTCCTGCTTATTATTTATATAGTCAACAATAATAAAAATGATGAATGAAGATCAAAAACAATTATCTACAATAAATTTTTATTCTATACATGCATTAATTGCAGCTTATTTTAATTTAATGTCAAAATTATATCGAATTACATCTTTTTCTAATCATGTTGATGAAGTAAGTTAATAACTATATTTATTAAATATAGTTAATAGTTATAATTTAGATTATTCATAGTCGTGAACTTTATGCATCATATCTTTTACCACCTAATGCATTTCATTCTATTTCGAAAGAAAATTTACCAAAAAATATTCCAAAAGAATGTTTATTTATTGAAGAAATAGTTACAAATGCATTAAATGCATTTCATTATGATACATCAAGATTTAATCGTATTATTCATCTTAAATCAGGTTAGTTAGTCGTTATTAATTATCATATATATTTAAATTAGTATTAGTATTATTTAATGTAACAACACGTGATTTACGTCGTAAAATATTTGGTAACATACGAAATGGTTTACATTGTATAATTGCTAACATATGATATCGATATTTTTCATTAATTGACATATAACAAAATGGTTTAAGTATATGACATAATAGATAAAGATCTTTTATTTCATATGACCATTGTATATATGATAATTCATAAATCCAATAAGGTATATGAACAAATAAATAAATAAATAAAAGAAGATATGTTGATTTAATTAATGTTTGACTATTTTCAATAATTGTTAAATAAGTCATATAATCAAATACTTGAAATGAACGTTGTGTTGTTGGTGTTACATCAGTAGCTATTGATGTTGCTGTTGATGCATTATGTGTTGGAATAGAATATAATGAACGACGATTGATATTTTCTATACTATTCTATTTAAAATTAAAAAATAGATTTGATGTTTTGTTACTTTTCCTCATTTCATTATTGATGATTACTAGAGGTGTTAAAGTTTTGTTCTTAAGGAACGAGGGAATACTATCACACATAAAATTCTTTAATCTATGTATTTCATATTAATATAATAGATCGAAAGAAAATTTTAATAAAAAAAATCTTTTATAAGCCATTTTATTAGTAAATATTTTCATTCATCAACTAGCTATTTATAGAAAAAATATCATTAATAAAATATTAAAAATCTAATATTGATTTTAATAACAATAATCTTATGTTTACTTATTCTAATATTCTAGAAAAACAAATCATTCTCTATTGTAGTTTTTTTTTATGTACGATGTTTCAATTAATTAATATTGTTTAATCACAAAACATACATAATTTTCAATCAAAATTTTTTTTTTTCATTATTTCCCAAGAGATATGCATGATTTGAAATAATTCTTTTTCTTTTTTTTTCTTGTTTAGCTTAATATAGAATATGTCTGATTTAATATTAAATAAACAAAATCACATTTTTTTACCTGATCAAATAATGATATTTCTTGTTGTATTTTTCTTGTTAAATTAGCTGTTTCAGTTATATTTTTTAAACTATTTTGTTTATATTTTTTAATTGCATATTTCATTCTAATAAGTAATATAAATTGTATAAATATAACTGAATATGTTATTAAACAACATATTATATTTAATGTTTTATATGTTGATATATTAATATAAATAAATATTTGTTTACATGATGGTGGACGTTGTTCATATTCATATTCATTTATATCAATATGTGTTAATGTTGTTGCTAAATAAATCATAATTAATGGTGTCATGATAAATACACATAAACAACATAATTGTGTTGTTGCTAAACGTTTTTTACAAAAATATATTAATGATGTTATTAAAAGTAAATTAATAATAATTATTTCAATAATTGTTGTTAATTTTTCAAAAAATTTTAATATAAAACAAAGAAATGCACATGGTAAACCTTGAAATATATCAATAAAACGTAATGGTATTATAAAATTACAAACAAATATATCATTTATTAAAAAAGCTAATATATATTTATCAAGTGTTGATATTGATGAACGTAATGATGGTAATAATGGTGGACGAATTGTTTGTCCACTTATTGATGAATTTGGTCGTAATAATGATATATTTGTTACACCAGGACTTAATATTCTATGAGATTCTTCATAATGATAAGTTTTACGTTGAATAGCTAATATTAAAAGCCAATTAAATATTATACCAATAAAACCTACTAATGCTAAGAAAATTAATTGTATAATAAACATTATTGAAAATGTTTTTATATTTATATTAATGAATACAATTTTCTTTTCTTTCTAACATTTTATAGTTGCTGTTGTAGTTTTTCTTATTCTGTCATCTTTGGAATGAAAAATAAGAACAAAAGGAAATCTAAAAGAACAAGAAAAATATTCTTCTATTAGCTGCTATTGTTATTTAATCTCCTTCGTGCTTACATTAGTAGTTAGGGCAAACACGATAAAAGGCACATTCATCATTTTTTATATAATATAGTAATCTTACCTTTTTTTTTTCTTTTATTTTTTTTTCTTTTTCTTCTTTTGCTTGTTATAATTGGAATTGAGAATGCTTTTATTTCATAGAACCTGATGCTTCTGGTGTTAGAGATTCTAATGAAAAAGAATTGGACGATTCTATAAGCATTAAAACAGAAGTATGTGTAATATTATATATTTCTCTAATAAAAAGAAATAAATTTATATAAATTTTTCAATGTAGAATGAAAATTCAGATGAACCTATACCATATATACGACCATCTACGCCTGATAATGAAAATAAACGTTTGATTAATAAATTTCGTACAAGACCATTTCAAGAATTAAAAGCTCTTGTTGATGAAAAAGTAAATAATTCTTTTATTTTCTATTTATTTATTATTATTTTTATATTTCTAGCAAAAACAAACTGATCAACGAATGGAACAATTATTAAATGTTCGTTATTTACCAAATAGACAATTATCAATAACAAAATCAAATAGTAATTCAACTGTAAATGATAAATCAAAAATACAAACAAATGGTTTTAATTATCCAGAATTATTTATTGATTAAAATAAAATATTTATTTTTATTCTTCTTTCTTTTTTTTTATTTTTATTTATGTCAAATAAATTTATTTTTAATATAATCAACAAAAAAGAATTCTATTTCCGGGATATATGTCTTATTAATTAAAATAAAATATCCACCTGCTAATTCATATCTATTTATCAAACATTGGAAAATATTCATCTTCATTTGAAATTTTATTGGCAAATGAGAGATTGACACATCTCTCTAGAGATTTGATTTTTTTTTCTTGACATATTGTCTATGAGATCATGTCATACATGATGAGAATGACAAGTTGACAAATTTTTTCTAAATTTTAATATTTTAATTGATACGAACAAGTATCTTCGATTAATAATTATAATAATCTTTCAAATATGTTATTAAATATCACTCGGCCAATAAAAAAAACAATTATTCTTTATATTTCCATTATGATCATCGATCACCGGAAGTCAATAACTGGTGAAATAAAAAATTATAAAAATGAATAAGTTATTTCCGTTTGTTCATCAATTGATTGATCATTGAATGTTACTCAAGACATCCTTCTTTCAAGTGTTTATTCGTGCGTGTGTCGAGGTCATTTATAAAGAAGAACATTCTATAAATCGAACTACACTTGATAGGCTTTGATGTCATGATTGTATATTCTGGCAGATAGAACAATAGATGCACAAGAACATCTCATTGAAGAAGAACATTACAAGGTCTTTACAAATTCTATATTAAAGAAAAAGACAGAAAGAAAAACGAGATGAAGGAAAAAACCGTTTGTTAGATCACTAATGGTAATGCTTTATAGAAAAGAAAGCGAGGGAAAGAGAGGGAGAGGGAGAGAGAGAATTAGCTTTAGTTATATAATCATTTGCACCGGCACGATAATGCTAGAAAAAAGAAAAAGAAAGAGAGAAAATGGCAATAGTAAAATCAACAACTTTTTTTTTAGCTATGATTTGATAGATCGCGAATGTGTATGTAAGAAGCAAATGTAAATAATTATTGCGTCAATATAAAAGATAGATGATGATGATGATTATTATCAAATGAAATGTTATTAAGATTGAATTAAGAAAAAAAAACTGAAGGTAAGATAATATAAATATATTGATTTTTATATACAATAAATGATGAGAATATGAATTCTATGTCACTTATATAGTACTCAAGAGAGAAAGAGCATGATAGTTCATTTGCTTTTCACAAGGATATGATGTAACTAATGTATATAATCATTCTTTTTTTTTTGTGCCAACGTCTCTACTAGATGAATGACAGACGATGAATAAGCAGCCTTACAAAAAGAAATAAGTACTAGTGAAACGATCCATCTGTATTTCACAGTAGGTGGTCTGTGCTTCTGCCATGGTCAAGGACAACTTATATATACTCTATGGTTTTATAGAAAAGTCATCATTTTCTCGCTTCTTTTTTTTATTTCCTAATTCCGCTATTCTTTTCTTTTATTATTCTCTTCAATGAATAGTAAATAAAAATGTCAAATACCTCTTATTTAACATTTCTATAATCTAAAACTATCTTATTCTTACATTCTGTGCAATACCTTTTTCTGCAATGGTCTAATGAAGTACATAATAACAATTATTACTGTCTGATATATATGCATGCGTGTGTATAAATGAACACACGTCGAGTAAGGATCGATCATAGCTATTATTATTATTTTAGCTTGATCTCATCATCAAATGTTTCTATTTGACTGATCATATTAGATAAACAGGCGTTCTCATTCTTTTTTTTATTATAAAATTCTATGTATTGATTGCCTTATTTTATTCATTTTTTAGTAACAATAACGTGATGCTTTTCCAACAGATTAGATGGACTTATCAACAAGTATCAACATCGCATGTTGTCTGATCATATATTTCTTTTTTATCTAATGATAATTATCGTCGTCGTTAAATTTGGAGAGAATATAACTTGTATTCCAAATAAACTAATTCTTCTCTCTAATTGTTCATTTCGTTATTCATATTATCATAATTACTTTTCTCATTTGTCTAAAAATCAAACGACGAACGATAATCGAACATTATCTATGATTGTACCATATCCATTAAATAAAAATGAAGAAAATAATTTATTAATTACAATTATAAATCATAATAAAACATTTAAACCATTAATACGTTTAAATTTAAATATAATACAATGTTCAAATAAAAATTTATTATTTAATTGGACATCACTTGAATCATCATCAACATTACATGGAGAATTTGTACGTACAACATTTATTAATAAAAATATAATGTATTTAACATCTGGTAAAATATATTTAAAAAATTTAACAACTATTGATTGTTTAACAAAAACAATTTATCGAACAGATCATAAACAATTATTTAAACTTGATTTACGTATTGAATCAACATTAAATGATTATTGTTCAAATGATAATTCATGTTATCCATTTGAAAATTATCAATGTAATCAAATAAAACATCGTTGTATATGTCGAAAACCTTTAGAATCATATTCAATAAATAATCAATATTCAATATGTATACAACCTATACATACTATAAATCAATGTAAAATGAAAAATGTCAGATGTTTAGAATGGTGTCATGAAAATAGTTCAACAACAATGTGTATATGTCCAACGGAAAAATCAATAAAAAAAATAGTATCAAATAATCGAGGTAAAATAAAAAAATAATTTTCTTTTTTTTCTACTTTATTTTATTTAGCTTACTGTGAAAGTCAAACAGATGGAATATGTAATTCATTAATACAATGTCCATTAGAAAATCTATGTGTACATGGAACTTGTCGAAATATTAATTATAAAACAAATCAATCAATTTCATTTGATATTATTACTATTTCAATAATTGTTTCATGTCTAGTACTTTTAATGATTAGTGTTATATTGGGAATTAGTATATATATATTACGTCGACAACGATGGAAAAAACATTATCATTCACCAATTGATTCTGTTTATACAAAACAACAAGAAACAATTCTACCACCAATGAGTGATTATGATAATATAACTTATGCAGCTTTTCGTAATACTGTACAACATTCATCTAGTGATGATAATGATAGTACACCAATGACAACATCTGATGATTGTTCATATGAACCAAAAATAATTTATCTAGGTGGTGAACAACAATTAACAGCTATATTTGCTTAAAAAAAGAAAAAAAATGAAAAGTTCGTTTCTTTTTTTGTCTTCATTTTTTTAATAAATTATTTCACATTTCTTCTTTTCTCAAGTGACAATTCCTTAGAGAGTGTAGGATTATCATCAACATGTATGATTGATAAAATTTTCATTGACTGATGATTATTAAAATAATTCTACAGAAATATTCTATTATTTATACTGTGATTTATTGAACAATACTATATATATATATATATGTAAAATCTTGAATATATTAAAATAAAAAAGATGAAAATATTTTTAACTAATTAAAGAAATTGGTTGTACTTTTATTATATGAATTTAATATTGTAAATCAAGATTGAAGTAATAAATAAATATCTTGCATGTTAAAATAAGGACATCTTTTTTTCTATTCAAGTGTCATCAACTATTATTTGATGAATTTCTTATTTTAGTAAGTGTAGTTTTATATTGATTTTCTTTCTCTATATTTTTTGCGGTTGTTATAAGATTTCTTTTTCATTGAATATTGTTTTTATATCATTAGTTGCTTTTCTTTTGTCTCGATCAAATTTCATCTTGTTAATGACTTAAAGATTGATTCTCGGCACATGTTGATTGAATGTTTTTTTACTGATTATTATTTTTCCTCATATTACATTTTATTATGATCATTTGTTTATGTAAGAAAATTGCCGACATCATATTATTTGATAAGTAAACAAGAATTATTTTATAAAATCAGGCAAATTATGAAGATCCATTCAGAAAACATCAAAATCAGGCATTTTTATTATGAGAATTGTATAAATATACGTTATTTGAAAATAAAACGACTTTTTTTATGCATGATGTCAAAAATATTGTGAAAAGGTATTGTGAATATTTTTCAGGTTGCTTTTTTTTTGAGTGTCCTCATGAAACTTCTATGACGACAGTAGTTGATGTTAATGTGTTTTAAATAGAAATAAAAATACTCAAACAGGAATCATGATTCAAATATTTAACCGAGCAATTCTCATTTTTCCTTGAAAATCTTCGCCTTGTTTTCGAATCTAAACCAATTTTATAAGTGCTGTACCTCTGAAAATTCACTGTATATAAAAGTTTTTTTTGACACGGTTAAACAAAAAGAAAAATAAAAGATCGTCAGAATGAGGGAAAAATTGACTATAAAAGTTGATGTCCTGTTTTCCATAATACTTAATGAATTTTCTAACTTTTCTTTGGCAGAACTGTGCCTCCTTCCATACTAGTTATGTACCTAAAAGGTGAGGTCAATTGTCTGAGTATTCGAGCATCTAGACCTATGATAATATCTTGAACTTGAGCATAGTGCCATTTCTCTCTAGTACGCAATAGAAGTTGAAGCTATCTTTCCTATAAGTTTGAAATCGGTCGTTGCTGACCTACATTAATCGAGATCTATATACAGTCAAATTTTTAGAAAAACAGTGCATAGTCTGACCGGTTCTTTAGAATCTATCTAATTATGTATATAAAGATTGATTTATTTTTATCTTGTCTGCATTTTATGTAAAATAACTGAGACGGGAAAAGAAGATTATGAAGATTTTTAATTTTGATTGATGAATTTTATGGATGAACAGTTATCTTTTTCAATTATATTGTCATACAATATTTTTATTCGATATTTCAAAAATAAACATTAAACTGTTCCATTCATTATAGATCATATTATGCGTTTTATTATATTCAAAAGACTTCTATAGTAATTATCAAACATATTTCTAGTAACAATTAGGTTTTCATGTTTGATTAAATGACTACTCTAGTCTATAGAGAATTTAGTAAGCCTATCAAGATATACTTTTTTTTTTCAACAATATTATGTCAATATTAGTTTTCTTGCTATGGTACGCATAGTCTTTTACGTCCTCATTGACGTAGAAATCATATTTGTCATGTTAGAATAGAAAAAAAAACAAATCTCATTTGTCATGTTTTACATATCAAATAACTTATAAGTTATTTGATATATCTTCTGTAAAATAATTCTTTTACATGTCTAATGATCTTTTAATAAAATCTACTAAAGCATGTATTTATTTTGAAATAAGTCATAGTGTATATGAATATTATTTACTATAATCTTAAAGCATATTTTGTGGACACTATGTCAATAAAATGTAGATAATTTATTTGTATATATTCATCACAACTATCATCTTAGAGAAAAAACAAAACAAACATTTCTCAGTTTCAAATTACTTTAGGTCTTTTTTTTGTATATTTAGTTGATTTTGAACATAACCATAGAAAAAAAAATTGACAAGCTTTGACATGACATTTATGTTATAGAATAACATGTTGTTTGTTTTGTATTAATCTTATTACTGATTGAATTTTCTTATATCTTCTTACTACCTTTTTCTTTCTTCTTTTTTATATTCTATTTTCTTTCTTGTTATGCTTATGCTTAATTTTTTTCTTTTTCTCTTTTTCTAGACAAGAGAAAAAAGGAAAAGATGTTAAAACGAGCAATATATTCGTATATTCTTAATTGAATAAGTACATCGTCTTTAATGTTCATACTACAAGAATATTTTTTTATATAATATAGTTTAAAATGAATATTAGCAATAATTCTATATTATTTTCACATGATGATTATGATGATAGAGATTTTTCTCATAAATTAGCTATTATACAAGGATCTATTTATATTCCAATTTTTTGTGCTGGTATTGTTAATAATTTGTTAACTGTATTAATTATTTTATTAAATCGAGATATGCATACGGTTACAAATTGTTATTTACTCAATTTAGCTATAAGTGATAGTTTACCATTAATTGTTAGTTTACCATTTGAAATTACGGTAAAATTTTTTATATTAAAAAAAAAGAAAGAAATTTTTATTTTAGTTTTTACCAATTAAACTTCCATGGGGACAGTTTGGTTGTAAAATTCGAAGTCTTCTTGCTGAAACTTCAACAAATGCATCTATTTTAACTATTAGGTAATAAAAAACAAAATGCCACAATTTCAATATTTTTTATTTTTATTTCATTTAGTGCATTTACAATTGAACGTTATTTAGCTGTATGTCGTCCACTTCAGACTTCATTTTCTTCAACAACACGACGTGCTATTAAAATACAAATATTTATATGGTTTATTGCAATATTGTCTTCTACACCATATTTCTATATAACAAAAAAATTTGATAATCATTGTTATTTTGATCAAGATTTTAAATTATTTGTTAAAATATGTATTTATATATCAGCAACAATTTTTTTTGTATTACCAGCATTTATTCTTTGTTTATTATATGCATTAATGGCTCAACGTTTATATTCAGTTGGTTTATTTCATGAAGTACGATGGTCAAAATCTAATGGAACAGAATCATATCCATCACCTGTATGTTTACAACGAATTGAACATGATTATAAAGATTTAGATAAAAAAAGTAAACAAGATTCGAATTCATCAACAGCTTCTATAATGACAAAATATTCTTCTATACCACGTAGTAATAATAATTCTTCAGTTGGTTTAACATTTCATGTTCAATCAATGAAAAAATCAGCATTTAAAATGCTTTGTAAGTATATTTTAAAATATTAAAAACAAATTTAACGTTTATTATTTTTTTGCCATAATATCGATAATATTAACTGATTTGAACTTTTTAAGTACAATGACCTGTAATATTCTACTTCCGATAGTATGCTTTAGGTACTTTTATTGGTTTCATTGCATTCTATAACTTCACTCTAAGTGTCCTCGCTTATAATATGACATATGCAAAATAGTAAATGAATTTAGAAGCTTTTTCATGTTTATTATTATTGTCATTTTCTTTCTCTTGGAATATATCCTATAATCAATCTTGACAATAATTGCTAATGTATTTAGAGACTTTTATCGTTTTATTCTTTCCGAATTATTCGTCTTTACAATGTACTTAAACTGCAGTGAATCGAGAAGTTATTAATATATCCTCCTTTGTTATTTTATCAAAAAAAAAAGAAACAAGAGAGGTTCTACCAAAGAAAATTTTCACACATGGATTATCAGTACTAGTGAATAGTAGGCATTAAATGTTATTGTCTCATTTCCGTTAAAATGATAGAAAAGTACAAAAAAACAACAAACAATCAAGTAGAATAGACCGCTTATGAAATATTGTCAATACATATATTATACAAAAAATCTTATTTTACATAATAATCTAATGACCTTGAATTGAATGTATTTTTATATATTAATATTTGATTGATAACATACTATATTATTATTATAAATCTATTCTTAACTTTTGATAATATAACACCTGATAATCATCTTTATTATTTCACTAATTTGAATTCTATTTTTTACCATTAACTACTTACTAGTTTTCAATAGACATCATTCATAGGAAGTATATATTTATTATTGTTCGAAATATTATATTACTAGTTTATTTTTGAATTTATAAATTTTTAATAATAAATTAGAAGAAGATAGATTCAGTTCTAAAAATATTCTATCAAAAAAAAAAGATATATCTTGACATTAGATGCAAGATCAAAACTTCCGATTATGTATATATCTTTCATGATGAAAACCAATAAATAGTAATAGATATAAAAAGAAGTTTACATCAATTTTCTAACGAATAAAATTCAGGAAATATCACACATCATTATGTGATACTTCCTTATTAGATTAACCCAATATATAGAGTAAACTACTTTTTTTTGCATGATAACTTTCCTTCAATTATCTAATCAAAAAAAAATAGATATACAATTAAATTTGTGTTAAATCATGATAAAGCTATTTTTATCGAAAATAGATCATTCGAACTAACAATAATAAAATAAAACAAATATATTTTCATTATATTTAGTTGCTGTTGTTATTGCTTTTATAATATGTTATGCACCATTTCATACACAACGATTAATAACAAGTAGTTCAAATATTCATCATTTATCATTAATTCAACGACGTGCAATAACGATATTTTATTTTATAAGTGGAATTTTTTATTATCTTGGTTCAACAATAAATCCAATTTTTTATCATTTATTTTCTCATAAATTTCGTCAAGCATGTATAGGTACAATGAAAAGACTTATTCATTGTCAACGACATAATCATTATTATCGTCAGTATAATATAGATAAACCATTACCAGTAACACGTCTGGTCTTATATGCAAATGTACCTCGACCATCATTAAATATGTCAAATAAAAATAAGATACTAAGACCAACAGAAACTATTTATCGTTCACCGAATAAATATAAAACTAGTCTCGATATGAGTAAGAATAATAATAAACACTGTGTTTTAAGGTTATCATTACCTACAATTAATACAGAACGAATGCGATTATCAAAATGATATTATTTAGTTTTTTTTTGTTTTTATATAAAGAAAAGAATTAATAAAAATTAAAGAAAAAAAAAACTGTTTATAATGCTTTTTCTATTTATATGTACTATTGTCTGAAGCTGCATCATTAAAATCATCATCATTTGCTAATGTTCTATTTCTTTGATAATTTGATGGTCGAATCCTATTATACGATGGAATTGTAGTTCGATAATTAGAATTATTTGTTCTAGTAAAGTGTTGATTCGACGGTAGAGTAGTATCTACTTCATCCTCATCATCAAAATCATCCATTGTTCGATTCTGTTGTTGAAAACCTATATTTCTTTCTCTATTTGATGGTTCTCCTATATGATCATATTCATCTGATTCATATGAAGTTGAATCATAATCATCTACATCTTCACCATAAATATAATAACGATGAAAATCACCAATAGGTACAGGACCATCAAATGTAACAATTGCTGCATCTTCATGAACAACATAATGTTGGTATTTTGGTGGTTGATACCAATCAAAAGGTATATGACGATAACGAAAAGGATCTTGTTTAACATGTCGAAATCGACCATACATATGCGAATCATATTCATCAGTTATTGTTATTGATGAACATGTATTGATATTATTAGGTGGATACATATATGGAACAACTGGAATTGGCATTATAGGTACCATAGGTCGTGGAATTTCTATCATTCCTGGATTTATTGGCATAAACATTGAATGAAAAGGACATAGAGGTAACATTGGTGTCATTATAGTATTAATTATTATTATTATTTCTGTTTGTTCATTGAAATTTTAAAAAAGAAATGTAGTCAACTAATAAAAAATTGAAAAGGAAAAAATAATTCATCCGTAGCATAACATTTATTGATGTACTTTATTATTTGATACGATCAATGATTGTAATTGAAAATAAATGACATTTATTGAACGATTGAAAATTTACTATGTGTTCATTGTAAAAAAAAAAAAAAGAAACGAAATTTATTTTCCTTTCTTTTTATAAACTGTATGTCGATGAATAAAAAAAGAAAACTATAAAATAAATCTTTGCAAAATAAATCAATAGTCATTTTAAATGATATAAAAATAGAACAATCTAAAATGAATTAAATATGAAGAAAAATAATAACAAATTTATTTATTTTGAATTTCGTTGAAGCCAATCACCACTCGGAATAACTGTCCATTCTTTATCAAGTGAATTTGATTTTGATACATAAATATAAGCTAATTTAGTTCCATTTTCTACGGATACTTCAACTATTTTACGTTCATAAGTATCACCTTCAATTATATCTCCCAAATTAATTTGCTCTTGAAATTGTTCTTGTGTTGGCCAACGTAAAAGACGAACAACAATCGAATCTTTTGAATTACCTTTTATTATTATTTAATAGAAAATAAATAATTGATTTTATTTTATTTTTAATAATACCTGTAAATATTGCATATGGATAATTAGCTTCAGAATGTTTGTAAAGTTGATATCCAGGCAATCTACCAGTAATAGCACCACTAATATCCTTTAAATATTTGAAAAATTTTTTTTGATTTTTAAATAAATATAAAAAGGTAAAAGAATACTTTAATAAAATCGTTTGTCCATGCTGCACCGGAATTATCATCATCTCGTAAAGTACCATATGTCGCTAAAAATTGAATATTAGAATGAGTTCCAACTTGAGATGACATGAAAGACAGTGGAGTGAAAGAATATAAAATTGTCGAAAATTTCCTAAACATAAGAAAATAATCAATTTTTATTTTATTTTATTCTTTATATAAATAATAATCACACATAATAAAATGGTATTCTACGGATGAAAGAGGACTTTTGGATTTTTATTTATTTTTTATTTGATATGATTAGATAACTACAGTCAAAGGAGATAACATAAGAAATTACATGAGCATTTACCGCCTTGAAAACCTAGAAAGCCTAAAATAATTTTCATCGTATCATTTTACTTGTAAAATTATTCAGTATTAAAAACACTGACAAAGTGTACAAAAAAAACCTACAGTTTGTTTCGTTTTCCGTGAAATTATTCAAATATGATAGATGATGGTCTACTTTCTATGAATATGATTAAAAGACCTGTC
The DNA here is from genome assembly GCA_022393335.1 of Macrotrachela quadricornifera. Lineage (NCBI taxonomy): Eukaryota > Metazoa > Rotifera > Eurotatoria > Philodinida > Philodinidae > Macrotrachela > Macrotrachela quadricornifera. Next base: position 119,322 of record JAJEKB010019474.1, read on the forward strand.
AATCAATGATTTATTTCGAATTAGTTTAGATTTATTACTCTTCTTATTTAATACTCGTCATAAAAGTGAAAATTTCTTTTTTTTGTGTGATTATAAAATATAAGAGAAAACAGAGCAACACAAATAAGTAGAACTTTAATACATAGAAGTTGTTCAATGTGTGTTCAACTTGAAAGATTTGTCACTATTTCTCCTTGAAAATTCTCATCATATTTGTTTACTATTAGAAAAATGAATGAACGATATTGTAGACAAAACAACGTTGGTATGGTCTTCTTCTAGTATATATGGATACGAAATACTGACACATTTCGTTAGCGTCATCCCATAGCTTGATGTAGAAATTTCCATGACGACATATGATGCGTTAGAAGGAATATGATAGATAGATAGATAGAAGTGATTGAAATGCTTCGATAATTTCATAATATGACGTAATAGAAAAATTCTAATGACAACATATGACTCATCCTTTTACTGAATTTTCAGATTGCACCCTAACACAGACATAAAACGCACTATACCCATGTTCTACTCAGAGGTGAATCTAGAAAGTTTTCTGAGGGGTGCAGAGGATAAAGGGGTAATACACTCTAAAATAAAATGTGTCACATATGTCGCAATAAGCACCTCGTGTCTTGTTTCTTGCGTTCGTCGTTATACATATCGAGCGAAGAACGCAAGGGATATAACACGAGATGCTCATTGTGATACATAATGTGACACATTTTATTTTAGTGTATACCATTTGGAAAACTATTTCAGGAAAGTGCGGTTGCGCTCTTCTCCTCCTTTAAATCCCCCACTGGTTCTACTTATATTTGACATGATCCACTCAGTAATATTTCCATAGTATCTGACTTTGAAATGATTGTAGCTACTACTAATAATGAAAATTTAATGAACAGTTCTACGTTGTTAATTAATGTCAGTATGAAGAATGGTTTTCATTTTTTTGAAAAACTTCAAGAGATAAATAAATATTGGTTTACGACAATCAATAACATCTATGGATAGAATTGAGTCACTTTTATTATTTCTTACTTAACAGCTACAACAAAATAACTCAATGTCAACAACTTTCACATAATCATTTCCTTTAAGCAAGCCTATAATTTCTAACCAACAAATGTCCTATCATTGTGTAACAAGTACTCAATCATGACATCGTCCAAAATCAGTTTTGTAAACTTCGTTGTTAAATTGTAGTGAAAACAAACAATTCAACCGAAATCTATCACAGACAAACACTTCCGCATATTGACTTTCAATGGATATTTCGTCGTTGACAACATCTTGCGTTTACCAAATTTCTGCCAAAAAATATTTTCGAGCAACATTAAGACGGATATTTGTTTCATCACTAACAATTATTTAATTCTAGTCATAATTTTTCACTGTTTAAATTCAGATCAGTTGATAATGTCGTTATTGTTGACGAAGACGAGACATTGAAAGTGATCTTGAATAATTAAATTCTGCAGCAACAAGATGACGTTGAACTGTATTGTGACTAATATTAACACCTTGATGTTGAATTGTTTGTTAAATCTAGTTGCTTGTCACTTCTTCATCAACATCATGCTGAATCAAATTCATGATTAACTGATCGTTTTTCACTGTTGTAACATGAGATCTTTCTTGCCTTTTCCAACCATTAAAATCATTAAGATCGTTTGTTTCATTTCATCAATCAAGCTAGCATTTAACTGTTGTTTCATGGCATTTCATAACTTTTGCAACTTGATTAATGCTGAGCTTCAGATCATATCTGTCTTTTGTCGAGAAGATAAACTCAACGACTGAAAACAAAAAGTTTTCAATAAATTTTTATATGCTACAACTTTTATCTCCTGTGCTGGGTTAGTCTTATTTCAATGAAAAGCGCATATTCACTTTGTAATTCTTTTGTACCAAAACTCAACACGGCTTTGTTGCTCCTTGCGCTCAGGATTCACTGAATTTTATTTCCAGTAGAAGTATCAATCCAAATGGTGATGGTTTAGATAGTTTTCATCTGATAACAAGACTTTTGACGAGTGCTTAAAGTCAGATCTACTTCGAACCATTCCATGAAAGAAATTTTTCTAGACTGATATAGCACTAAATTTTTAAATTTTCATGAATTCAATATTAATAAGATATTATCATCTTTATTAGTTAGTACTGACAAATACAATTGTTGACGTATTTCAGTTTGGTGTTATTCCTCTGAAAAATTGTGTATACGCATGTTTTACATATAATAATTTGCCATGAATATAATAAAAAATACATTATTATAATGTACACTCATAATTAAATATTTTTTTCTCTTATAGAAGACCTGATAATTACTTTTCATACATAGGCCGCAGCGTACCATTTATACACAGGATGGCAGAGCGAAAAAGAAGTTGTGATTAACTTTTAGAATTTTTTTTAAAGGTTTCCTAGAAACCTTTCAAAACTATTGTTGACACTGTTTTTCTAAATTTAATGGATAAAATAATTGCGATGATCATCGATCTTCAATCGCTTTCGACAAACAATATGATTGTTTCAATTCTAATAAGGCTAAAAGCTATTCGAAGTAGATTTTTGATTTGATATATAACAATCAGACTTGAAGCGATCTTACCAAACTTTCTAATTTAGCTGGATAAGTAGTGAAAATCGATTTTTATACACATGAAAAAGCATATTTTAATGCGCTGAAAGGTGCACTTTTTACGTATAAAAGTATCTATATTTTCGTTTCTTGTTTGCTTGAATAAATGAAAAATAAAGATTGTGATGACGATGGCTCATCCACTCAGCTTAATACAGTCTACGTTCATCCTTCCCAGGTTAAATGACTCCGCTGCCTATGTTTTTATAGGTCTGTAGTCAATAATATTTGACTATATATGCCTCACATAATCTACAGATATACTTAATATTGAATAATCACAAGCTTTTATTATATAAAAAGTTCTTTTTTTTATTTTATAAATTATTAAAATTCTCATAAACAAAGTTTTCAAATTTAGTAGATATTTTCATGATTAGATTAAAGTAAATATATTAACATAACGGTAGTTAATGGAACTATTTATAGTCATCCATAGCCAATCACAAATGTGATTGATGAAAAAAAAACAAATGAACTAGAAAATAAACTGATATATTCATTTCGATAAAATCTTTATTATAAAATAAAATTCTAACTTAATACTAAAATAATTTAATAATATTTAAAAAACAGTTAGTGTCCTCTATAATAATGATAGAAACGCATGGTGGTGGTCGAAAACTTTTTCTCATCGTCGCTACTATCAAATCTAATGATTTGTTTGGTTTACCAAATCATTTCTTTTATCGTTTATATAGAATGTTACATATAATTACCTAGAATTTTTTCATTTAATAAAAAATGAATCGTGCATTACAAACAATATGTACTCGTCTCCTTACACGCCCTCTTATTAATTCATCATTAGGAACTCTTCCAGTTGTTGGTGTTAATTTTGTACCATGTGCATGGATCCGACATCATAAATTAACTGATCAACAAATGAGATTACGATATAAAAAACTTCATTGGCATAAATTTTATAATGATAAATGGGTACAACGACGTGGAGGCGGGTTGGTCTGTTTATTTTCAAATATTTATTTTCTAACTATTATTTGATCGTTTTGTTTTTGTTTTTGTTATTTTAGATGGGATGAAAAACTAACACCAGAAAATCTTTCATTTATGCAAGAAATTATTAATGAAACATATGCTAATAAAGAAAGTCCTTTAAAAGATGCTCCTTGGAAACATGGTGAATTTACAACAAATCCTGAAACAATTCGTACTGGTGTTTTAGGACTTAAATTAGGAACATTACCACAATGGGATAAAAAAGGTACAAAATTTTATGTTACATTAGTACAAGTAAGATTTTATCAAAAAATTAAAAACAAATAATTAATCTATTGAAAACAAAAAATTTTAGATCGTTGATAATCATGTAATTAATTATACACCACCTGAAATGATTAATTTTCGAACATTATTTACTACTCGTCCATTACGTCGAGATTTACAAGGAAAAGTTGGTATGCTTGTTGTTGGTGCATTATCTTCTGATCCAAGAAAATTTACTCGAGCTTATAATGGTTTATTTGAACAAGCAGGTATACCACCAAAACGTAAACTTACTCGATTTTTTGTTACACCAAATAGTGTAATTAAACCTGGTACACCTCTTTATGCTACACATTTTCGTTGTGGTGATTATGTTGATGTACAAGCACGTACAATTGATTATGGTTTTCAAGTAAATTATATTTCAAATAATAATAAAATAAATATTTATTTTTTAGGGTGTTATGCGTCGATATGGTTTTCGTGGTGGTCCAAGTGATAAATATGGTGCAACAAAATTTCATCGTAAACGTGGTACAGTTGGTTCTGGTCGTAAACATAGAATTTTACCTGGTACACGAATGCCTGGTCTCATGGGTAATAAATTAGTTATGATGAAAGGTTTAAAAATTTGGCGTATAAATACAAAATATAATGTTCTTTATTTAATGGGTCCATCTGTACCTGGACCTAATCATGGTTATATGCGTATACAAGATTCAACATTATATGAACGAAAACAAAAATTTACAGAAAATGATCATCCACCATTTCCAACATATTATCCAAAAGATAATGAAAAACCATTAGAAGAAGAATTATTTGCTGATGATATCTATCATTTTGATCAACCAACATTAACATTAGATGATATACAAATAGCTCCATTAACAACACGACGTACAGCAGCTAAAACAGCACAAAAGAAAAAATAATTCAATTTTGTTTTGTTTTTTTTTATTTTTTGTTGTTATTTGTACAGAAAAGAAAAAAACAAAAGCTAGAATGTTGTATTAGATAATCATTTATTTCTTTTTAAATTTCTTTTTCTTTTTCAGATCGAACAGATTTTATATCAACCTTCGTTCGGTAAGAAATTTCTTCTATTTAACAAATGGCTAAACGAACCAAAAAAGTCGGCATTGTTGGCAAATACGGCACACGGTAAATTAAATATATATATATATCTAGTTTATATTTATTTTTAATTTTATTTTTATAGTTATGGTGCATCATTACGTAAAATGGTTAAAAAAATGGAAGTTACTCAACATTCAAAATATACATGTTCATTTTGTGGTAAAGATAACATGAAACGAACATGTGTTGGTATTTGGAAATGTCGTTCATGTCAAAAGACAGTAGCCGGTGGTGCTTATGTTTATTCAACATCAACAGCAGCTGCTGTACGTTCGGCTGTACGTCGTTTACGTGATATGCGCGAACAATAAACAAATAAAATTTTCTTTTTGTTCGTTTTTGATTATAATGAACATCTTTAACAAAAAAAAAACAAAAGAAGAAAATAAATAAATAAATAAACGAAAGATCTAATTAATATTTTAATAAAGGAAGTATAATCACTACAGCTATCTATTGGAATAGGATACTTTGATTTTCTTTTTTTGAAAACAGAAAATATAGATAAACAAAGATTACAAATATGTTCAAATGACAGGGTAGTGATTTTCAATGACAAACTAATTAATAAAGTTTAATATTGAATTAAATATCGTCTCATATAATACTAGTCTCCATTCAGTTCACACTTTCGTAAGCACCGATTGTTCGATATTACTAATGTATTATACAAAGGTGTGTGAGAGCACAAATATAATATGAAATTTTTTTCTTCATGGTACTACGCGCTTCAGAGAAAGAAATATCAATAAAATAATTCTTATTTATAAATTCACAGTAAGATTATCATTTAAGAAAAATAGTTTGAAAGTGAAATGAAGAAGAACGAATAATATTGATCTAATAAAGATGTTTAATATCAAGTTTATAAGTTAATGAATGTCACATTATTTTGGTTTTTATTTTCATAGAACATCAGTTACGATCTAACCAACTGTTTCCTTGTAATTCCGATCCAATTAAACACATCAGTCACAATAGTTTATATCTCAAAATCAGTTGATTCCTTTTAGACCATAATATAAAACATATGTGACAAATGCAGCAGATTAAATAATCATGTTTTTCATTTCTATTTTCAACAGAAAATTGATCGTATAGAATTTTCCTTTTTCTTAAAACAAAAGCCAAATGTTTAATTGAAGCTTTAGAGTTTTCCACACTGCGTCTTGTCATATTTTTGAGTTTTTTTAATCGAATATGTTATGTAAATGAAAATTATAATGTAAAGTGTAAGCATTCAATCTGCCGCACCTTTTATAGGAAAATAATTTGTCTGATCTAATGTCTCATTTCTTTTTCTTTTGTATGTGAAGTTGCTATATATGTATTAGTTGGATATGTTTTTTTTTATCAGTTATAGTACTCACATAATACTGATAAAGATATTGATTCTTTGTATTTAATCGATCATCAGCTTTATATGAGTACTATAACTGATACATTATAACAACTACACGTATAAAATAATAAGTGACATTTCAAGTCAGACTGATTATCTTCATATACTTATGTTTATTAGTTAAATATTATACATTGTTTCAATATGATGAGCAAGATCTAATCGATTTAGTTCATTTGATGAAAGAAGTGAATGTAATTGAGCAACAGTTGGTGATGGTGATGTTGAATTACACCAAGTAGAAATAACTCTACCAGCTGGATATTGAAGACTTTGAGATAACCAATGATCAATTTCAGATTGATCAATTCCAATCAATCGAGCTAATTCTACCCAATCAGGTAATCTATTTCGTAATCCATACTGTTGTTGATAAGAATTCGAATCGTTACTATTAGTAGCATAAGTTAAACCTATTTTTAATAAAAACAAAAAAACAAGTTAATAGAAATAATAGAATAATAAACTGACTCATTCTTGAAGGCAGTCTCTGAATATGATTATCTTTACTAAGTTCTTTGATGATTAACATACGTAAATTTGAATCCATTTTATCAACTAATGTATCACTTGCGAATGGAAGATGAGAACTTGATAATAATGATTTTTCTTGAAATTGATTTTCATTTATTATTTGTTGATAATTAATTTCTCTATCATCATTAATAACATCAACATTATCAGCAAATGCAACAGTTCGTTTAGTTTTTAAATGTATATTATCATTAGAATGTTCTTTATTTTCATTTATATTTGATGAAATATTAACATTATGACTATTATTTTTCGTATTATTTTGTTGATCAAAATCAAAAAAAACATGTTGTTCTTTTAATTCATTAAATTCTTGATCAAGTATTTTTTTTGCATGAATTTTTTTTGCATCATTAACTATATAGAATATATTCATTTATTAATTTTAAAAATAATTAAATAAACTTACTTGATCGAATAGTAGGCGATTGAAAAATAAGACAAACATCTTCAAGATTTAATCGATGTGCTTGAAGAATATCATTTGTTTTAAGATTTAATTTTTTAAATACACCCGTTTCTAATTGATCAACTAAAGTAATATATGAGTAATAATTTACTTAAAGAAATTGTTGTGTTTCTTTTTACCTATTGTAGCATACATTATTTGAAGTAATTGTGCATTTTCTTTCCATAAATCACGTTCACGTATAACAAATGTTAATCGTTGATCTGATGTAAGACGTTTTCGAAATATATTTGGTTCATCAATAGATAATTGTGTAATCTTTTTATTAATAGGAATTTTTGGATCATCATTTGTTTCTTGAAAAAGATTTAGAAAAGCTGTTCGATAATAACATATATCATCGATCATTGATAATAAATTATCGAGCGATACGTCAGATGGTTGTTGTTTTGTTAAATCAATACAATTTTGATAATCATCCATATTAATATTTTCCATTATTTTTAAACAAATAGTATTCAATTTTGAACGAATTTCTTCACGTTCACGTATTAATTCATTTATTTGTTCTTGATGAGGATCGTTAACATCTTCATTTGAAACAGTTCTTTTATCTTTTTTCTTTGTTGATGAATCAGTTTTTTTACTGATATTTTTCTTACCAGCTGACGAAGATCGTCTCTGTGGCATACTTATATATATAAAAGAATAAAAAATAGATTAGATCTTTATAATATACTTTATAAGATGTTGTTCTTTTTCTTTTTCTTTTTTTTAAAAATTATTATCGAATATTGATGAAATCCTTACCTCACTTATGATCAAATCATAATAAAATTGACGAATAAAAAAAAAAATAAATTGAAAGATCTGGAATTTTAATTTTAAGAAGAATAATAAAAGAACGAGAAAAAAAAAGTAAAAATTTGATTTTATGAATTTGCATGTCGATGTTTGTGTATTTGAACGATGCATGTCTTTCATTTTAATGAGATGGAGTAGAAAAAAAAGAAGAACAGAAAAAAGAGAAGTATTTGACAAATTAAAAATCAACTAACAACAGAAGCAAAAATAGTAATAATAATGCTTTTGTCAAACATTTTTAAGACTATAATATGGATTCAGCAATCTAATTTTTCAATCGATAAAAATTTTACCTATTATTCGTGTTATATAATTTAAGTAATAATTCATGAAATTTTTCATTTTATTAATTTTTAAGATATTTTCGATAAATCAATGTTAACATTAATAACAAAAACCTTATAAGCTTAAAAAAAAAACCAATAAGTATACATACCGTTGCTTAGATGAAATATATTTTCTTCTAAATGTACTTGTCAATAAACTTTCTTTATGTAAATATACTCACTCATAAATGACTGTAAAACTAGATAAATGAAATTTCTACCAAGTGCATATATCGATTATATATTATGATATTGACAAACGTCATTTTTTTTTTAAAAAAAGACCTTCCGTTATATACTTCAATAAAAATCTCTATCTGTATATACATGATAAAATTCTTGAATGTAAATTAAATTGTATCTTTAGTAACATACAAACAGAAATTTGAATCATTTATTCATTCATTCAATTTTGATATAATTTTATATCATTCTTCGTGTAATTGTTATTTGCAATTAGTCAATGTTGATTCTACTAGAAAATCTGCAGACATAAACAAACATTTACTTTACAAATTCTCATTCGATTTCTCCTTGTTCATAATTGCTATTGTTGCTCATTCTTTTCTATCCATCATGTGGGCGGTTTCACATGAAAAAGAACAACTATAAGTGGTTTAACATATGTCTATACTATTTCAGTAAGAATACTAGAGATATACGATACGCTTCACTACTTGTACAAAATTTTCAATGTTTTCTAATAAAAATCATTCTTTTTATTGAGAAAAAATTTCTGCATCTGTTTCTCTTCGACATATCTATCTCTATAGCTTACAAGTCAATTGTAGAAAATTTCGCTCACATTAACAAACATAATTTAGTAGATATACATATAAAGAACTTTATTTGAGGAGATTGACCTCATCAGTTCTGGCCACTGACATTTATAAAAAAAAAATTTCTACCGCATATTATAAAAGATAGATTATAATTAGAAGCTACAGAAAAATATGTCGAGAAGAATAATGAGAAACAGCGATGTGCCACAAAGAAAAGAATGGAGGGGGGAGTCCAAAAGAAGTCTGTATGACTTGAGAAAGTTCACCTCTAGTATTCTGTGGTCGGCACATCCCTGATAAGAAATATAATCATCTTCTAATTGAGTAGGCAAACTTTAACTAGAGAATTTTGTTAGTTTTTCGAAAATAATAAGAGAATCTAAATAGATCTTTGTTGGATATGTGTACGAGACCATCCACTCCGCAACGATTAAATACAAGATTTTTCCAGATAATGTTGACATGTTTTATTAATAACACTGTTATTCTTCAGATATAGCCAATTGTTAGTTATGATTGATGTTATTATATATAATTGAGTCATATCATTAGACTCCTCTTAAATTTTTATTTCTATGAAGATCCATAGTAGAACATTCGAAAGCAACATCTATAAATAATTATTGATTCTCTTACAATGAATTTGAGAAGAAAATATAGATATGATCATCTGTATACATTGAATGAATAATAGTTTGGAGATCCCGAATTTTGTGCACGAGCTAAAAGTTACATATTTATGGAATATAAAACAATAGAAGTTGAAACAAATAGGAAAGTTAACGGAAATATTGACAAGGAGATATATGATCACATCTATAAGTTCTTATTTGCATAGAAAAATAATTTTTTAATCATCTTTAAATGACTGTCGTATATATTAAGATATCGTTTTATTATTCAAAATGCTTAATAGTATTTTCTCAGCTGATCATCAACTGTAACTTCGATTTTGAAAGAAAGTCGAGAGTTTCAGTGGTATCCTAAATATTTGAACACTTTAATTTCATAATTTAATGTTTAACTATATGTATGAACATTACAAAATAAATCTTTTTTGTTAATAACTAATTGATGCCATTATTATGTATACAACAATGCAGTTTTTACAAATCTTTATTCATTGATACATTCTTCAATAACTCAGTCTGTCTATTTAACGATTGAAATTAAACATAAATGAACGCCATCTATGATTAATTTCTTTCTTTTTATGTTTATTATTGTTTATTTAATCTAGGGTAGTTGCGGTTGTGTGCATGTATGTTTCCATCCATCTTTAATTCTTCTTTCTTTTTTCATTAATTGAAGCGTGTTTTTAAATGACCTCATTATCCGTTGGTGAAACAGAAGAAAGTTTATTTCTTATTAATGAACAAACGCCAACAAATCTTCAACAATCTGAAAGTTTTGATGGTATTAAATCAATTCAACGTATTCTTTCGGCTACATCATCAATAACATCAACAACATTACCAAATCAACAACCACCTTATCGTTCTTTAACTACTAATAATTTCACTCCATCATCACATCAATCCCGACATATTAATTCAAATGATGTTAATTCATTTGTACATCATTTTGAAAGACGTCTTGATGAACATCATGTTCTTTGGCAAAAAGAATATGATAAAAATATTCAACATATGATTGAAACAAAAAAGAATGATATTGAAGGTTTAAAAATTCGTTATGAAACAAAATTACATGAATTAGAAGAACAAAATAGACAATTAGAAATACTTCTTGGACAAATAAATGAAGAAAATAAACGTTTAAAAATTGAAATTGAACATGAAAAACAACAAAATAAAATTGAACAAGTGAAATTTTAAAAAAATATATACATACATAATTTTGTTTTTAAAATTGTATTTGCTATTCTTTAGTCATCTATGCAACAACGTCTTAAAGAATATGAAAATGATGTTGAAAGAAAAATTCATGAAATAAAAAATGCTCATGAAAATGAAAAACAAGAAATAAAACGACAAAATTCCCGAATGTATCAAGATTTATTAGATGAAACAAATCAAGTAAATAAAATTTTATAAATAAATTTTTTCTTATTCCTTTTTTTTTAAGCGTTTAAAAAAAACCGAACATGATTGTAAATATCAACAATCAACAAATCAATCAATTATAGATGAAATGGAAAAACGTATGGTAGATTTACGTTCAAATATTGAAAATCTTCAACAAATAAAACACAAAGTTGATGATGAAAAGATTCAATTAATTAAAAATAATGAACAATTACAATTACAGGTATAAGAATAAAATTAAATTTTAATTCATATAGAAATTATAACGATAATAAAGTGTAAGCTCCATAGACTCCTACAGCACTTGAAAGTTTACAAATACAATGATGTGAAATTTCATGAAATGAAACCAGCAAAGAGAAGGATTATATTCGAGATAAATGATCAGTCTCACTAAGAAACTAAGGAACTTAAAATAAAAAGATTTTTTTCTACTGTGATAAAGACAAAATTTGGTGTTGTTCAGACCATATGAAAAAGGATCTCGACAGATCTTATAATCAGCTCGAACACCTTATAATAGCGGAAAAAATCTTTCCTGATTCATTTTTATGCATAAACTTCACATATCATTTGACTCGAACATAGTCATTCTCTTTGCTCATCAATACAGACCGTTTCATAATGGGTTTCTATCTCGCTTGTATCGATACTGGCTGAGAGTATGTCGAAGACTAATTAAGACTCTCGATACATTGATAGTAGTAACAGCATGTTTAGAAGGACGACTATACTCATCTATATAATAGTACAGAATATTTTTTATAATTTTGTTTTTTTAGATTCAAGAATTAACAAATAAACAACGTCATATTGATCGTGATCATACTGATAAAATTCAACGTTATGAAAATGAAATAAAATCTGTTCGTCTTCGTTGTGAATCAAGTATTGATTCATTACGTAAAGAAAATGATTTAATAAAAACGAAATCAACAAAATCAATAGATGATTTAGAAAAAAAATTCTCAACAATAACAGAAAAATTTCATGATATACAAAAAATCTCTGAACAAAAATTACATGATCAACAAATTATATATCAAAATAATTTAAAACAATATGGAAATGATTATGAAAAAAAATTTGATATTATAAAACAAGAATTAAAAGAAAAAACTAATCAATATGATATATCTATTCAACAAAATGAAAAATTAAAAAATGAATTAAAACAACAAAAATATCAATTTAATAATGATTTAGAAAATAAAGTTAGTTTTATTCTATTTAAAACATTAAATTTATAAAAAAAAAAATTATTATTTAGATTCAAGAAATTAATAATAAAACACATGAAAATGAACAACAATTAATCGATAAATTAAAATTTCAATATGAACAAATAAATCAACAGTTTGTATTCATATTCATAAAAGAAAAAAAATGTTATTTTATTATTTAGAAATGAAGAAAAATTACGTCAAAATTTTAATAAAGATCGTGAAGAACTAAAACATAAATATCAACGAATAATTGATGAAAAAGAAGAACAAATTGATAAATTATCTACTGAAACAAAACTTACACAACAAAATGAAAAACAACAGGTTTGTTAACATAAAAAAAAAATAAAAATAAAATTGTATACTTCGATCAAATATTTAACAATTTGTCAATAGAAATTTAATCTATAAATCGAATGCTTTTTAAGTGATTACAAAGAAAAGATTAATTTCCATTCATATAAATCATATATCAATTGATTCTATATCAACTAACATATAAAATATTTGCTTTGTAATTTTACAAGGTCATTCGATTTTCTTTTGATAAATTATCAAATATTCGATCAAAACATGCAACAGATGTATAATCATAATTTACTATTTTTTTCCTATTGCTTTATTAGTTATATGAAGTATATAGTAATTAACCGAAACTATAATCTTCACTATATTAAAAAAAAGAAAAGCCGAAAAGAACAGCTTCACTCATTTATCAAAAAATTTTCTTCTTCCTTTTATTTTATAGCTTTCTTAATGAATAGATTATTTTCTTTTTGCGTAATTATTCTATCAGCTACAGGTAAATGTCACATCATTCAACTGTTTGACATTTTTTAATATTTCTACAAATCATACTTTTTCCTCTATAGATATATTTTAAATTTCTTATATAGTATAGTTACATATCATAAATACAAACTAATTCTATTCTTATAAAACAAATACACAATCATTTATAAATTATCACTCTGTAGATAAATAAATAACTTTTAGCAATTAGAAGAAAAAAAAAAAATTTTTTTAAATTTTCTACATTCTTTTTATAAATAGATTGTAAATCAATATGAACAATTTATTCGAAAAATTGAACAACAATATTCACAAAAAATTCATGAATATGAAAAACGTATTGATATATTAATTTCTAAAACACATGAACAACTCAAATCAATGGAAGGTTTGTTTTAAAATAAAATAAAAAATTGTAACATATTCTATTAAAACATATATATTTCTAGATGATTTTGAAGTACAAAATTTGAAACAACAATCAATTATAAATGATCAAAAAAAAAGAATTCAAACACTTGAAGATGAACAAAATAAAGCAAAAATATTTTATGAAAAACAATATGCAATTTTAACTGAAGAATGTTTATATGAAAAAAATGAAATTAAAGCAGTATGTATAAATAAACAAATTTGATACCTCGATTAAGAATTTCCGTTGAGTTCATATAGCGAAATGATCCGATGTTGAAAAAATATCCTGATAAAATATCTTATTATTTAATTTTTAGCAATTTGATATATATGCAAAAAATTTGGAAAAAAATATTATGACATTAACACAAAAAAAAGAAGAACTTGAACATAAATTAACATATTTAATTGATCAACATAAACATGAAATAATTCAATGTCGTTTATCATATGAAAATAATATTCAAGGTCTTTTATCAAATGATGTTCGTCTTGATTTAGAAAATACAATACATTCATTAAAACAACAAGTTGTTTATTTACAACAACGTATTGCTTTTCTTCAACAAGAACTTGAACAATATATACAAATATATGGTCATAGATTATGATCTTAATTAGAATATATTAATTTAATTTAATTTGAGTGTCTTCGCTTTTCTTTTTTTTTTTCTATATTTGATAAATTGTTTTATATAATTATTAGGTTTGAATTTTTCGATTTCCGTCCATTATTTCTATGTGTGACCTTATTAAATCTATAGTTACGATTGATGTTTTTTTCTACTAGTTTCTATGGAGAGACTGTTCTCATTCTTGTCACGTATGAAAAGAACAGCATTTCTTTTTGTTTTTCTCTCACGTCGCTAGACATATATGCGCCAATCTCTTCATTTTTCTGCTTTTTTAACGTGGACCGAACAACGTTCGATAACGTCATCAAGAAAGGCAAATGTAGTAGTAATGGTGTATATAAGTATATATATCAATATCAAGTTGATGTTATACAATTCAAATGAAAAAAAAAAAATTCAAATTTCATTTGTTGTTTTTTTTTTTATATTTTAGATAGATTAAACCACCGATGGAAGTTTTTAAAACATTTTATCAAAATCCAATTTTACAAGAATATCTCAGTCCAAGTCAATTTCATGTAACACCATGGGTACGTGATCCAGTTGGATTATCTCATCCATTTGTGTTTGATTTTGAAAAAAAATTCTTTGACAAAACTTATGCTCATAATATCTACTCTTGGATGAATCAATGGTGGTGGTTAAGTATTGTCTATTCAATAATATATGTTGGATTGATTTATTATGGTCGTTCATTAATGGAAAATCGTGACCGTTATGAATTACGATTACCATTAATATTATGGAATATATCATTGGCTTTATTCAGTATATTTGGTATGATACGCTGTGTGCCTGAGATGATTTATGCCTTAGATAAAAAAAGTCTACAATATACTATTTGCGATAATAGCAATATTTATGGTATAACTGGATTTTGGTATATACATAAAAAGACTAGTGTAAAATATTTTCATATATATATTTTTTTCTTTGATTAGGATATCAATATTTTGTATATCAAAAGTTCCTGAACTTGTTGATACATTATTTATTGTACTTCGAAAACAAAAATTAATCTTTCTTCATTGGTTTCATCATGCGACTGTTTTAGTTTATGCTTGGTATAGGTAAGAAGTAATCTTTTCGTATTTTAATTAAATATATAAAAATTATATCGTTTTTCATAGCTATCATGATTGGACGGCCAGTGGACGATGGTTTGTTTTTATGAATTATAGTGTTCATGGTAAGTTTTAAATTTTCTTTTCTTTCTAAATAAATAATCATCTTTTTAGCATTGATGTATTCATATTATGCGTTTCGTGCTATGAAATACCGCATACCAAAATGGATTCAAATTACAATTACCATGTTTCAATTATCACAAATGGGTGTTGGAATATTTGTTAATTATAAAGCATATATTTACAAACAAGATGGGACACAATGTAATGTTTCTTATGGTAATATATTTTGGTCATTTGTTATGTATGCAGCTTATTTTGGTTTATTCCTTCATTTCTTTTGTGTATCTTATTTATCGAAAAAGCCAGTATCAAAGACTAGTCAGGAAAAAGAAACAAACGATCGCAAAAAGAACAAATGAATTTTGGAATTTGACTCTAACATTCTGATTTAGGTCAATTTATATTTTGTTTCTCTTACGCATCGCTATTGTTGTTGTTGCTTTTGATAATAAAAAAACGGGAGATCAGTTATCTTTGCTTTTTGTTTATCATATGTTAATCATATAAACTACAGATGTATGTCACGAAAATGAGTGCAAAACTAAGGTGTACGTTGATGTGTGTCGCTTTTTCGTTTGTTTTCATTTGAATATAAAGGTGATTTTATATAAAAATGATGAGAAAAAAAAATCTGGTCCCTATGAGGATCGAACTCATGACCTCCGCGTTATTAGCACGGCGCTCTAACCGGCTGAGCTAAGGGACCGATGGCACTGAAAGAAAAAAATAATTCATGAACATCGACAATTTTCTTTGACGATCGATAAAATGTTCTATTAGTCAATTTACTGTTTGACATTGTGATCGTTGATTTTTACAAAAAAGGTTCTTTTAACACAATAAATTACAAGTTTATTATTACACTCAAACAATTCTTCAAGTTATAAAAAGTATACTATAGTAACGCACTTATTATTTTATGTCATGCACTGTAGTCGTACTTTTCTGTTATATAGAATTACGAATATTCACTTAAATGTAATAATAGTATGTTGTGCCATGGAAACATGATTGAAACCTTTGACATGTATTTTTTGTGTTCTCAAAGTATGAGAATTAATTATTTCTCTTCTCTTCAAGACATTTGCATTACAATAATATAAAATATAATTCAAGAAAAAAATACCAAACTGATGAATTTAAATAGACGAATAATAGATTAAAACAGAAAGAAACTGACAAATAATACAAAATAAACAAAATAAGATATAATTACTTTTTATTTGACTTTAATTCTTTGCAAGAATTATTTTTTCTTAATGAGGTCTTTGAATATAGACATATAAAAATATTTACTCTTTCAGTTAACACCTAATTAAGATTAATTAAATCTTTAATTAATTAATAAAAAAAACTAATTAGCAAATATCGCTCTGACAATACGAGAAAAAGACTTAAAATAATTAGTTCATTATTCCGATGTGTGCAATATATTCAAAGAAAAAGAAAATAAGTAGCGAAGGAGAAATGCATAATTAATTGCTTTCCTATTTTCTTATTTTGTTATTTTTTCGGTTATGTTAATTCGATAATTATTGTCAATTGATTGATGACAATGTAAATATAATAGTGCAGTTTGTTTTGGCATTATCGAGGTCATGTAAAGACATTCAATAGATTTTCCTAATGGTGTAGAATTATTGTCAGGAATTTTAAATTTTGATAAATTTGATGATGATGAAGAATCTTAAATCATTGAACGTGCTAATTGACATTGAGATGTTGTTAATGATAAATTTGACGTGATTAATTGAATAGATATACTACTAATCAAAACTATCATCGTCCTTGTATTTTAGTCTTTTACGAACTACGCCATAGTAGACCTCATATCTTATAAACCGAAAGACTGTATGGTTTTAAGTAACCTTCATACTGTAGTACTATTTTCTAGCTAACTATAGTATATTTTTTTAATACAAGTTCATCAAGCCATTGTAAAGCTGACAACATTTTACTTCAAATATTAATGTGAGTAAAATCTGTTCAATCTCATTGTGCGCTTCATCTTTTAAACATATAACTAGCATGTGTTGAGGTAGATTTCTGTATAAAACAATTTTACAGAATCCACCAGATATCGTTGAAAACAAGACATCAATTTTAGTAATCAGTTTTTCGAAACTTTCGAGAAAGACATTAAGATAATATTATTCTAATATTGATCGATATTATCTAAAAAGCATAAAATTTTTGTTTTATTATTATCAACTTGATATTACGACATACTATTTAGTAAATAAAAATATGATATTAGCACATAGTATAGTTACCGTTATCTATAGCTACAGCTTTGAGACTTTCTCTCATAATCTCCACCAAATTATTGTCAAATTTACATAGTAGATTTTTTTCATTCTCGTTTGATTGCTTCAATGAGACGTGGAACACAGTTTGTTCTTTTTTTTTACAAGAACTGGAATCTTTAAAATGCTCTACAAAATTTCTGCTGAAATTATGTCGGATGAACGTGATAGTTAAGATAAGTAATTAATGGCATTTTTACGTTTCCGTTCTTTGGTCTTCTTTAATTCATCTTGCGTATCATTATCTTCAAGATGTTGAATGACAAACTGATTCTATTCTTTATAAATTTCTGAAAAAACATGAACAACTTAAATCAATGAAAGGCTTTAGTATAAAAAACTTCTACATATTCTATTAAGACATATATTTCTAGGTGCTTTTAAAGTACAAAATGTTAAACAACAATCAATTATAAATGATCAAATAAAAAAGAAAGAATTGAAAAACTTAAAGGCAAACAAAATAAAGCTAAAATATTTTATAAAAAACAATATGTAATTTTAACTAAAGAATGTTTACATGAAAAGAATGAAATTAAAGTAGTATGTATAAATAATCAATAAGAAATAAAAGTAGAAACAAGGTCTATAAATCTTGTTGAATTTTTTAACTGATGAAAACAACATACGTTTAGATGCTCTATTAAATTACAAAAGAATTAACTATTAATCAACGATATGCAAGAGTAGTGTTAATGGTAATCTTGATCTATGATATCAAAAATAAACGTTATAGTCATATGTTTTTGTTATTTCTAAATGAATATTGGAAATCGTTTAGGTATCATGAGATCAAATTTTGATTTGATTTTCTTCAAACTAAATCGAAAAGTTTAGCTTGTACATTTCTGAGACCCTTGACACAAGTTTCAATTAATATATTTTAATTTGATCTGTCAAATGTTAATCATAAATGTAGGTCAAGAAAGAAAAGCGAGATATCGTCTATTTAAAGTTATATTTATTTCTCTTTCGTATAATTTTATCGATAGTATATGATAATTACTAGATATTGATGTAAATGAAGCTTAAAAACAAGAATTTCTCTATTGATAACAACATGTTGTTGGATGTATTTGATTTATGTTTCATCAAATATTTTATCCAATATTTGATTTTGAATTTTTCGATTTTTCTCCATGGTTTTTTTTGTGTGATTTCAATAAGTCTGTAGTTATGATTATTATTTTTGTGCAGTTTCTATGGAGAAATTGTTCTTATATTCTTTGTAATTTATGAAAAGAACAGCATTCTTTTTTACTTTTCTTTCACATCATCAAATAAGTGTTTGCCAACCTCGTCATTTTTCTGTTTATAAAGTGTCCCGAGCGACGTTCGATAAAATCATCAAGAAACTAAATGTTAAAGTAATGTAATATATATATAGCATATGATAGATAAGTGATCGAATAAATGTCGGTCAATTTTTTTTCTTTGATAGTAGAGTATTAGAGAAAAACTTTTTCTTTTTCGAACCATATTTCTTTAAACGAAACATTACAGTAGAAAAGAGAAGCACCCATAAAGAGAGCCTTCACTTTTCACGAAATCGAAAATCGAATAAGATTTATATTTGATATACATTCATCAATAAAACACGGGTGAGTAAAAGAAGAAAAACATAAGCAAGAAATTTATATATTTTGTAAACTTGTTAAAAACATCTTGTAAAACGACAGACCATTGTAATTATCTGGTGTCTTACAAGATATTTTTGATGATTCTATAGAAAAATTATAAATCTGTTGCACATATGTTCTTTGATGAATATGTATATAAATATAAATCTTATTCAATTCAAAACAAGAGATAATTTTCTATGACCTGAGTATAAAATATTCTTTTCAGAACGTGTTTATTACAGAGATATAGGAATCAAGATCTTTTACTGTCATATTATAGAAAATGTGTAGTCTCTTTTAGAATACTTGTCTTTTTCACTGCATCGTTTCGTCTATAGTTATGTTCTAGTGGAACTATTTTTCTTTCAGTGCCCTCCTATCAAAGAGATATAAGAGTCGACATTTGCTTCATTACTTTTTGCACCATATGTTATGAATGAATTATAAATGTTTTATAGAATGGAGATTTAAAGTCAATTTAGTTAATAACTTTTAGTGCACTTAATCGATTTGGACAAATTTTTAATATCATATTTCGCTTTCAATATCCCACTGCGATAAAAAAAGTTCAGTTCATTAGTTCATATCCTTGCTGAATTATATGTTTTACACTACGCAAAAATCTCGCTTCTTTGCGAGATAAGCTAAAAGAATGAAGTTATATGATCTTACTTCGGAATATTCGGAAATGTTATAGATCTAAAGTCTCACAATTACGAAATATTTATATATAAGAAGACGTTTTCGCTTCAATTATTTTAAAAAGGAAGTATTTATTTAGAGACAAAAGTTCAGAAATAAATCAATTTTTTTTTTGAGATCGTTCGAATTATACAAATTACAGGATTTATCTCTTTCATCCTTATCTCACCGTTCAACATCAAACCTTACGAGAATAAGCTCTCTACAGGTTTTTAATCTTTCATTGAAACCTATTAGTAGTTTAAAAACGGAATTAATTAGCTGAAACACCTTCAAATTGCTTTCTTGTTATTCCATTCTATCGATCCAACATTGGCCTAGGCAGAACTTCGGTTGAACGTTAACATATATATGCGTCAGTGGTATTCTGTAACAGACAGGTTGTTATTTTACTATAGAAGGATATTATATTTCATTTTTCTCTGAATGTGCACATGATAAAAGAGAATATTTGACAGAAAACTCCTATTTTCGTTCAAACTTTTACTGTACATATGCTTTAGTTTCAGAGTTGTATTATCTATCTGTTACAGACATATTGACATCATATAATATAATGTAGAAAGACAAATTTTATATATATATATCTACATTTCACATAATTTAAATGAGAAAAAAACCATTAAAGTGGAATTGTTGATTTTTTTTCTTTTCAGTTTAGATAGATTAATCCACTAATGGAAGTTTTCAACTCATTTTATCGAAATCCAATTCTACGAGAATATCTCAACCCAAATCAATTTTTTGTAACATCATGGGTACGTGATCCAATTGGATTATCTCATCCATTTGTGTTTGATTTTGAAAAAAAATTCTTT
>JAJEKB010019475.1:0-16467 GCA_022393335.1 Macrotrachela quadricornifera
AAAAAAAAAGTGCACAGATTTAGTGCAATTCCACCTAGTACATCCGTTAAAACGAATAAATATGTATTTTTTTGGTATACAAATGGTGACAACCACCATGGTAGGTGACTGTTATGTTCTCATAGTAGTTAGATGCGATCATAAGGTTTTTCTTGTGATCTATAGAATTGTTCGTCTTTTTCCACTTGTCATTGATTATGCGTCATCGATCCTTTCTTTTCTTCAATGACATATAAATGTTGTTTCAAAAGTTCTGAAACTATTTTAAAATTCATTGCTTTTGCATTCAATAAAAGCAAATTCTTTGAAACTTTGACAGATTATTATACATAGGTATTACTACATAACTAGAAACTTTCAGACTTATGACTTGTACTATGGATGAGAACCCATAACAAGACTGTCATGTATCATTTTTCAAATCTTAATGTCGTCCATTTTTTTTAATTTTGCTTATATCTCGACGTAAGAAGATGCACCATGGGAAGTTCTACAAAAGTTGAAATAAATAAATTTCTATTGACTTATGTTAATAGTTTCTGTTATAGTCAAAATGAGAAACTTTCGTGACACGCCATATTGTGTAATAAATGAATATTCGAAAGTTCTTCTTGTTTTGAACATATCTCACCCTTGAGAAAATGTTGGTTTTTCATTTTTTTGTGTGAAGGAAACCATTATCACGAGCATATCTACTCAAGCTGAAAAATAGGCAAAATAAAAAAATGTTATAAAAATTTTGGTTTATTCGAAAGATGATCAAGACAATTATAAAATAGTACAAGACAACTATGTCCAATAATCTGTCAAAGTTTCAAAGAATTAGTTTTTGCTGAATGCGAGAATGATGAATTTAAAAATCGTTTTAGATCTTCCTAAATACCCTTTATGTATGTTGGAATTTTCTCTTTTCTCTCTTCCAGTTGGTTGTCTTGGATCTTACTCTTCTATCTATATCGATTTGGATTGATTTTCCTTTGTTCATCTATGGGATTATTCATTGTATGGGTTTTTTTTCTGCATGTCATACATATATAGTCGTGGTGCTTTTGAAAAGAACAGGAAAAATTAAAGAAAGTGAACGTAAAGGTTTACAGTGACTCTACGTTTTTTTATCCGTTTAAATGTTCTGCTTCTTATCAGAAATAAATTGTCTTTGGAAAAACTATACATCTACGCCAAATAAAAAAGAAATTTTCATACATCACCATAAGGAGCCACAGATAATTAACAGCAGAGAAAATTGCCAAAAATCTTCCATTGTACGAAGATTAATATTTACATAGGAATAAAGACTGAATAAAACTTAGACAGAATGTTTGGAGAATGATACATGGGATATCTTAAGCCAGGATTCATGATTTTTGTATTATTGTTTGTCCTAAATTGTGGTTTTCAAAATTAATCCGTAAATAAAATTCCTATTTTGATGTAGGGAATTTTTTTTATAGACAGAAAGTGTGATGTATACCTAAGCATGAGATAATTCAAGTTTAAAAGCTTTTTGTGAACCGAATTGAAGAACTAGGTCGCCAGCTCAGACTCCAATGAACTAAGTTTATGAATGAATCTATTTATTTGAGTTAGAACTGGTGATTAGTTGTCTTCAAATGATCTGAATCCGATATTAGGTGCTTTTCCGGATCCACTTTGTCTATCAATTAATTTAACTTGAGCGACTTGGAGTTGATGATCATTTCTGCTCCAATAAACTGAAACTACTGTTCGGTTCAAATAATATGAATTCGAGCTGCCAGAGTAGTTTTGATTGTCTGTGCAAAAATCGAACTGCGTACATGTCTATCCTGGGCACTGCATAAACAGTGCACAAATTATTTCTGATAATCAAAATGCCATATAAGTCTCGATGAAGGATTTGCTTTCAAAGTTAACGGTTTCTTCGCAGTGAACGAATTCTTCCTTCAGTCATAGTGTTATTTGTTAGTGAAATTTTGTCATCAGGTCATTTTCAAACAGAATATCGAGTCCAATTAAAAAATGTATAGAGTACTATAACTAGACACCAGTGTAGCACAGAACAAAAAAGAGTGGAATACTAATTTTTTGCATATCAGTGGAATTCTAGTGATCATATCTTATTGTTCAAAACATCAGCGATATAGATGAAAATAAAGACGTAAAAATAATGAACTCTTGATCGTCGGTCTACGATAGTATTAAATGGTTATACTGAGCAGTTGTAAGTATATAAATCATATCATGCAATGCTACCAAATGTAAAGACTAGATACGTGGCAAATCCTAGGTGTACCATTTGAAAAAAGCGAATCATGAAAGCTAATAGACAGTTGGTTTTATTCAATAGGGTCTTGTAAACAGTTCTCTTTCCTCAGATTGAGTTTACTTTTATTTGAGGCGGGAGGTGAATTAGGTTGAAGGATCATTTTCTTCTTACCTAACTCACACTCACTTATTTCGGTTCATCTAAATAGATTGTCGATTCTATCTTATGTAAGGAAAATTGATGATTCGACTATCTTTATTCCAAAACATTTGGCTATGAGTTCCAGAACGTTCAAAGAAAATTTGTTATTAGATAGGATTTATCTGAAAAGAGCCTGTTATCAGATTCAGATAATTTGAAGACAACTAATCACCAGTTCTAGCTCAAATGAATTGATTCATTCATAAACTTAATTCATTTGAGTCTTAGCTGGAGACCTAGTTCTTCAATTCGCCTAAATCAAAATTTCTATTTGGTCATCAAATTAAAATATCACTTGTGAATATCTCTAAATAGGGATTTCATTTACGGATTAATTTCGAAAATCACAAATTTAGAGCAAATGATAGCCATCCCTTCACTAATTGACTACGTTCAACTCTCTATTGAGTGGACCTAAGTGGAACTCGACGAGCTCTAAAAGATCTACTATTTAGTTTATTTATTTTATCAACCCAGCGATAGGAAAACCATTGACTACTATTCTAGTGCTGCTACTAATTAGTGAACCATGAAAGGATTTGCATCACAATTCGTCACTCTTTTTTTTCTGTGTTTGGTTTTGCTAAGCAGGTCTGGCCAAAGTGGGGCTCAAAGAGATACTCCCTAATGATTGGAAATTTTGTTTGTTTACATTATCAAAATTGAAAAAAGTTTACGAACACCATCAAAAAATTTCATCAATCCTCTGAATGGTGATTGGCTCAGGTCATCCCGATTGTTAAGTTATGGTCAAATTACATCTGTGTTCTTGGACCTCTACCATATTGCTTCATTTCAATGATGGATTAAATTGTTTGAACCATGCATACTGTCTTTGATCCCACTATATCAGACCCGTTTGATATACTAAAATCTTATAGATGACGAATAATTTAATTTTACAATAAAAGCTTTCGTGTCAATAATTTTTTAAAACATACGCATAGTTAAAAGACTGAGAAAACACAATTATTCATCTACCATGCACTGTAAAAAAAGATTTTTTACAAAAACCTAAACATTTTTGTATCGAATCCTTCCTGAATAATTCCAAAAAAGGTTTCGTACTGGACCTACTTTCCAAACAGCTAATTAGTTATATTTTCTTGTTTGCAACATATTCGATAAACCACATCTTCATACATATTGTGCATACAGTGTTTAAAATTGTACGTTTGTCATTTCAATATATCTTCGGGATAGCATTTAATATATTCTAGAGAGATATAGATATAAATGCTAAGATCGAGAGAAATGACTTTGAAATATAGATGCGCAGAGACAAATAATTTATTTATCACACGATAACTTCATCGATAAATCCATAGGTTAAACTTACAGTTAAATGATTCTGTGAGATATATCGACTAAATAATACACTAGCATAGACAATTGGCGGAAAAATATCAAAAACAAAAAACGTATTCAATGATTAAAGACAAATTCAAGCACAAATATGGTGCAAAGAAAACATAAAAATCAAGACACAGAAATATTACATTTCACTACAACTCGTAGCAGTTTCAAGTGCATCTTCATTTCACTTATAGCATCTCCAGTGACAATTTCATGATGAACTATTCACACGAGTTTAGAAAAACATCTAGAGATGAAGATTTATAATTTGTCACTGCCAGATCATTTTTTCCATCTTTGTTGAAGTCATCCACGAGCACACACAGTGGATTGGATCCTGTCGCATACGTCTTTTGAGACTGAAAATTCATCTTTCCATCACCAAGTAGTATTCCAATGTTATTCGATGCTTTGTTACTTACTGCCAGATCAATGTTATTATCATTATTTAAATCAGCTGCTACGACAAAGTATGGACCTTCACCAGCTGGATACTTTCGTTGACTTTGAAATGTGCCATTACCATGTCCAAGCAACACACTAATAGTGTTTTCACCATAGTTAGTCACTGCTAGATCGACTTTTTTGTCGTTGTTGAAATCACCCGATGTCACTGAATATGGTATGGCCCCAATCTGAAGCGCCAAATATTGATCTCGAAATGTTCCATCACCATTACCTAACAGAATACTAATGTAACTATTGAACAGATTTGATACTGCCAAATCAAGTATGGTGTCGTTGTTAAAATCATCTGCCACAACAGACAACGATTTTAGACCAGTTCTATACGTTTTCTGAGGCTGAAATGTCCCATTTGCATTACCCAGAAGTATGCTAACGAACATCTGACCACTGCTGGTCACAGCTAGATCAAGATTGTTATCCTTGTTAAAATCACCAGTGATCACAAACGATGGATACTTAGCAGTCGGAAAGTCTACTTTGGATTGAAATAATCCTTTGTCATTGCTAAGCAGCACACTGACTGTATGAACGTCCAAATTAGCCACTGCTAGATCTGAAATGTTATCATGATTGAAGTCACCTGATGTGATAGAATATGGACCTTTACCAGTATAATATAATGCATTGCCTTGAAAAGTACCATCTCCATTACTAAGTAACACTGTAACAGTATCTTCTTCTTTGTTAGTCACTGCTAGATCTACTGTGCCGTCACCATTGTAATCGCCGAGTATTGTAGTGACTGGATTAATGCCTACTTTATACATGACGAAAGGTGTAAATGTTCCGTCACCATTGCCAAGTAATAAACTGATCGCAGATTGACCGATGATCGTTACAACTAGATCAGATTGATTATCGTTGTTAAAATCGTGTGACTTGACAGAGAATGGATATACACCAGTGGTATAGTTGTTTCCAATCTGGAAAGTTCCATCTCCCTGTCCTAGATATATGGTGATAGTATTGCTCTGTCGATTAGCCACTACTAGATCAAGATTGTGATCGTTGTTAAAATGATCTGATGTTATGTAATATGGATTACGACCAGTTGGATAAGCGTTACCACTATGAAATGCTCCATTCTCATCACCAAGGAGGATGCGCATGGTATCGCCAGCAGTATTAACCACAGCTAGATCAAGATACTGATCATTGTTGAAATGACCAGATGTCAAAGAACCTGGATTGTAACCACTCGTATATTTGCTCTGATTCTGAAAGGTTCCATCCCCATTACCAAACAGTATACTAGTAGTATTTTCAGCTCTGTTGGTCACTGCCAGATCCAAATAATGATCATTATTGAAGTCGTCTGATATCACTGCAGTTGGAAACTTACCGGTGTCATATTTAATATCAGTTCTGAAAGTTCCATTTCCAGTACCAAGTAATATGCTGACACTGTTTAAATCCGGATTGGTCACTGCTAGATCCATAATGTTGTCATGGTTGAAGTCACCTGATGTTACAGAATATTGAACACCCTCAGTTCGAAAGAATGTCGTCGGTTGAAAGGTTCCATCGCCATTTCCAAGCAGTAGACTGATTGAATTTTCACCATTGCAGGCCACCACCAGATCGAGTTTGCTATCATTGTTAAAGTCATCTGCTATGCCGAAGAAAGGAGCATGTCCAACTCCATATATGATATCGCTGAGAAATGTTCCATTCTCATTACCAAGTAACACAAGAACATTGCCGTCTCCTTGGTTGATCACAGCTAGATCTATCATGTTATCCCCATTGAAATCACCTGATGTGACACTTCTTGGTTTTAAACCCATTCTATAGTTTGTTGACGCTCTGTAAGGATTGTCACAAACATAAGCTGGAACACAGCAAGAATACTTAGGATGTATTGAAAGTTCTGATCACGACATTTAAAGGATCTTGTCGAATTAGGTAACATATCCAGAAATAAGAAACAAATATCCCATGTTATAAAGCCTTTCAGACTATATGTCATTCGATGTTTCTCGAAAGGCTCCTACAACATGAGATATTTGTTTCCTATTTTTGGATACGTCATCTTATTCAATAAGGTCCTTAAAACGTCATGATCAGAGCTTTTAGTACACCCTAACTAAATACGAAGCAAAACAAACCAGACTTGTGATCAGCTGGCGTTATCACTATGCAAAGAATTGCATTCTCATCTACAGCATCTTTCAAATATTATACAGTGAACAATGTGAACGTTTATAAACATTCACCACTGATCGATGATTAAAAACAGTTTCATCTAATATTATCATCATAGTTTATACTGTTTCAGATTTCTCGATTCTTAAGAAAATCAATCCAAAATTAGGTATATGTAAGGCAAGATGTCTGAATCTGTAAGGAAATATTGGAACTGAAGTAAAATAATATACAAAAAAAAACCATTGAATCAAAGCATCTTCTTTATTTGCTCAAAATACACATTTTTCATGCTTCTATATTCATTGACAAGACGTTTTTCTAGGAACTAGTGCTCAACTTTCATACTAGCGAGCTGTTTCTTTCACAGCATCCGACGAAAACTAGATGTTATCTTTGGTGCATCTATTCGAACAGTGAAAAGTACCTAATTTTACTTCCACGTTAGAGTTATCCTTTCTTTGTACTTTTGTCATTTTACTTAACATAAAAAAGCGTCACCTTAAAAAGTAGCAAACTACATACGTGGTGTTTTGTTGGAAGATTCTGATCCATAGTAAACGCCGAGAGTAATTCCAGCAATGAGCGTAACTGTCACTGTACAAATCAGTGCAATGAATCTCTTCCGTCGATACCATGGACATCTTCATCATTGCATAAAGAAAAAATATGAACATCAGACATTATAGATAGAGAAACATTCCTTTTCACTTACAAGATTGGTGGATATATATCGGCACCTAAACATCAAAAAAATAATTTTTTCTTTTTCTTCTTCAAAAAGGAAAGAGAGAGAATAAATCTTTGAAATATTGATCATACCTTCGAAAGGAGGTTCAAGTAACATTTCTTTTGGTTTCACCTGTTTAAGATGAATAACTCGGAGATCAGGAGCTGGAATGAATTTTGATTGTACTTCCATACATGTTCCTGGTAACATGAGAATTTCATCTTCATTAGCATAGTGAGAATGACCACGAATATTTCTACCATTGATTATTTCGATGGAACAAAGAGTTCTTTCACCAGTAGTACCCAAGTAAAGATTGCTTTCAAGTATATTGAGTGTAGTTGTACATGATGAGAATGCCCACCAAGTAACCAGAGATCCATGTATATATTCATGAGTGATATCTTTTCGTACTCCTCGCCAAACCACTTGTGGAGGTAAACAAGGTATTTTGATGAGAGCAGTAAGAAATAATTTCAAATATTTGAACCATGGTCGTAAATGAATGGAATTAGATTCTCTGAGAACAGAATTTAGATGTGAGTAAAGACTTTTATGGCCACCAGTCCACTCCATCGTATAGAGACGAATAGCAGCTGATTCAGATCGAGTAAGATCATCAGCTGGATGATCTGATGTACGCTCGAGAGCGACAGAAACATACATGAAAATATTATGAACAATGTCGACTAATGGTGTACATGCTTCAGCAAGAGAAAGAAGTGACTCTTGAGCATAGCCAATGATTGGATCATGTATAATTGAATTTGTAGTATCTGTAATGATTAGACGATCATTTCGAAGTCCAACATCTGTTCCCATAACTGTACCATTTGATGTTGAAATATTTATAGACTGATGATGATTAGATTGATCATTGTTTCTAGAATAGTGTCGTCTTAACTGCAATACAGAAAGAATATAGAAGAATGAAAACAAACAAATTCTTGAACAATACATACACTTGTGGATCGATCATCTATCAAATTTCTTCTCCAACGATCGTCATCCATATCTTATGTGATTGATAGAAATGCCAAAAAAAAAGAAGAAAAATTCAGTGAATTATTGAGTGTAAAAGTGTGGGTTTATTGTTGCGTATGAATGAGGACAATAAATGAATGAAAATGTGTGATATGAAGAAGAAAAAAAAAGGTATTTTTATCTTTTGGCTATGCTCTGGCGTCATCGATGCGTAATAATTATTAGAACGAGCAAAAAAACAGTGTGTGTCATCTTTGTCGTTTTATTTTTATATTTCTATTGTTCGAAGACAAGGATAAAACTGCGAAGAAAACGATTAGTTCATTCATTATAAACGATACTAGCAGAAAATTTTCATTCATGCACAGATTAAGCTACAGTGAATATGAAATGAGAACACATAACGAATATCCCAGATTAAATCTCGATGCTTTGTTCTCCTATTTACTATTGATTAAAACATTATGTTTATATAGCAAATGATAAAAAATCTGATACTCTACAAAATTGTCTACTTAATTTTTTAAATAATTTCCAGTTGTTGATGTCAAATTGAAATGATCGACAAATGTGCAATCATTCCATTACGATCTCGCATTTTCTGTTGAGAATTATTGATTAGTGGAAGTATTTACTTATTAAGATGAATGTTAAAAATTAAATTATTCAGTATCAATAGATAGAGAATTTTTTGCTCTATATCTTCATAACGTCTTCAAGGTCCCTGATGGCGTAACTCAAAAAAAGGATGTTTAGAATCGACATCCATCGACGCTTTGTGATGGTGTTTGAAGAGCCATGTTCTTAAAAAGACTCGTTATTGAACTATCGAATGTAGGATTTAATTGTGAACAAAATAGTGTAATCGCTGAATTGAATAATGAAAATACCAAGATTATTTAAAATTAAGAAAAGACAATTGTATCGGTCTATCATAAGAGATTTTCTTCAATGTTTTTAGTGTATCTAATTCTAAACTTGTTAATTTCATATATTACATTTAAAATCCTGAAATATGTATTCAAAGACATAGAATTTGACGGAGAGTTTTGTAGCATTCTTAAAATTCTAGTAAAAACTTTTGTGAAAAGAATTTCTGATATATTTTAGTTTTTTGAATTATTACAGTTGGCTATTGGATGGTTATTCCTCTATTAATATCAGCGTTAATAAGAAAAACTTCTTTAGAAAACTAAAAAATGGATAGGTTGCAGAGCTTTAAATTCTATCTTTTAATGTATATACATAATGTTTTATTCAATAGCAAGTGAGAAAAAAAAAGTGCACAGATTTAGTGCAATTCCACCTAGTACATCCGTTAAAACGAATAAATATGTATTTTTTTGGTATACAAATGGTGACAACCACCATGGTAGGTGACTGTTATGTTCTCATAGTAGTTAGATGCGATCATAAGGTTTTTCTTGTGATCTATAGAATTGTTCGTCTTTTTCCACTTGTCATTGATTATGCGTCATCGATCCTTTCTTTTCTTCAATGACATATAAATGTTGTTTCAAAAGTTCTGAAACTATTTTAAAATTCATTGCTTTTGCATTCAATAAAAGCAAATTCTTTGAAACTTTGACAGATTATTATACATAGGTATTACTACATAACTAGAAACTTTCAGACTTATGACTTGTACTATGGATGAGAACCCATAACAAGACTGTCATGTATCATTTTTCAAATCTTAATGTCGTCCATTTTTTTTAATTTTGCTTATATCTCGACGTAAGAAGATGCACCATGGGAAGTTCTACAAAAGTTGAAATAAATAAATTTCTATTGACTTATGTTAATAGTTTCTGTTATAGTCAAAATGAGAAACTTTCGTGACACGCCATATTGTGTAATAAATGAATATTCGAAAGTTCTTCTTGTTTTGAACATATCTCACCCTTGAGAAAATGTTGGTTTTTCATTTTTTTGTGTGAAGGAAACCATTATCACGAGCATATCTACTCAAGCTGAAAAATAGGCAAAATAAAAAAATGTTATAAAAATTTTGGTTTATTCGAAAGATGATCAAGACAATTATAAAATAGTACAAGACAACTATGTCCAATAATCTGTCAAAGTTTCAAAGAATTAGTTTTTGCTGAATGCGAGAATGATGAATTTAAAAATCGTTTTAGATCTTCCTAAATACCCTTTATGTATGTTGGAATTTTCTCTTTTCTCTCTTCCAGTTGGTTGTCTTGGATCTTACTCTTCTATCTATATCGATTTGGATTGATTTTCCTTTGTTCATCTATGGGATTATTCATTGTATGGGTTTTTTTTCTGCATGTCATACATATATAGTCGTGGTGCTTTTGAAAAGAACAGGAAAAATTAAAGAAAGTGAACGTAAAGGTTTACAGTGACTCTACGTTTTTTTATCCGTTTAAATGTTCTGCTTCTTATCAGAAATAAATTGTCTTTGGAAAAACTATACATCTACGCCAAATAAAAAAGAAATTTTCATACATCACCATAAGGAGCCACAGATAATTAACAGCAGAGAAAATTGCCAAAAATCTTCCATTGTACGAAGATTAATATTTACATAGGAATAAAGACTGAATAAAACTTAGACAGAATGTTTGGAGAATGATACATGGGATATCTTAAGCCAGGATTCATGATTTTTGTATTATTGTTTGTCCTAAATTGTGGTTTTCAAAATTAATCCGTAAATAAAATTCCTATTTTGATGTAGGGAATTTTTTTTATAGACAGAAAGTGTGATGTATACCTAAGCATGAGATAATTCAAGTTTAAAAGCTTTTTGTGAACCGAATTGAAGAACTAGGTCGCCAGCTCAGACTCCAATGAACTAAGTTTATGAATGAATCTATTTATTTGAGTTAGAACTGGTGATTAGTTGTCTTCAAATGATCTGAATCCGATATTAGGTGCTTTTCCGGATCCACTTTGTCTATCAATTAATTTAACTTGAGCGACTTGGAGTTGATGATCATTTCTGCTCCAATAAACTGAAACTACTGTTCGGTTCAAATAATATGAATTCGAGCTGCCAGAGTAGTTTTGATTGTCTGTGCAAAAATCGAACTGCGTACATGTCTATCCTGGGCACTGCATAAACAGTGCACAAATTATTTCTGATAATCAAAATGCCATATAAGTCTCGATGAAGGATTTGCTTTCAAAGTTAACGGTTTCTTCGCAGTGAACGAATTCTTCCTTCAGTCATAGTGTTATTTGTTAGTGAAATTTTGTCATCAGGTCATTTTCAAACAGAATATCGAGTCCAATTAAAAAATGTATAGAGTACTATAACTAGACACCAGTGTAGCACAGAACAAAAAAGAGTGGAATACTAATTTTTTGCATATCAGTGGAATTCTAGTGATCATATCTTATTGTTCAAAACATCAGCGATATAGATGAAAATAAAGACGTAAAAATAATGAACTCTTGATCGTCGGTCTACGATAGTATTAAATGGTTATACTGAGCAGTTGTAAGTATATAAATCATATCATGCAATGCTACCAAATGTAAAGACTAGATACGTGGCAAATCCTAGGTGTACCATTTGAAAAAAGCGAATCATGAAAGCTAATAGACAGTTGGTTTTATTCAATAGGGTCTTGTAAACAGTTCTCTTTCCTCAGATTGAGTTTACTTTTATTTGAGGCGGGAGGTGAATTAGGTTGAAGGATCATTTTCTTCTTACCTAACTCACACTCACTTATTTCGGTTCATCTAAATAGATTGTCGATTCTATCTTATGTAAGGAAAATTGATGATTCGACTATCTTTATTCCAAAACATTTGGCTATGAGTTCCAGAACGTTCAAAGAAAATTTGTTATTAGATAGGATTTATCTGAAAAGAGCCTGTTATCAGATTCAGATAATTTGAAGACAACTAATCACCAGTTCTAGCTCAAATGAATTGATTCATTCATAAACTTAATTCATTTGAGTCTTAGCTGGAGACCTAGTTCTTCAATTCGCCTAAATCAAAATTTCTATTTGGTCATCAAATTAAAATATCACTTGTGAATATCTCTAAATAGGGATTTCATTTACGGATTAATTTCGAAAATCACAAATTTAGAGCAAATGATAGCCATCCCTTCACTAATTGACTACGTTCAACTCTCTATTGAGTGGACCTAAGTGGAACTCGACGAGCTCTAAAAGATCTACTATTTAGTTTATTTATTTTATCAACCCAGCGATAGGAAAACCATTGACTACTATTCTAGTGCTGCTACTAATTAGTGAACCATGAAAGGATTTGCATCACAATTCGTCACTCTTTTTTTTCTGTGTTTGGTTTTGCTAAGCAGGTCTGGCCAAAGTGGGGCTCAAAGAGATACTCCCTAATGATTGGAAATTTTGTTTGTTTACATTATCAAAATTGAAAAAAGTTTACGAACACCATCAAAAAATTTCATCAATCCTCTGAATGGTGATTGGCTCAGGTCATCCCGATTGTTAAGTTATGGTCAAATTACATCTGTGTTCTTGGACCTCTACCATATTGCTTCATTTCAATGATGGATTAAATTGTTTGAACCATGCATACTGTCTTTGATCCCACTATATCAGACCCGTTTGATATACTAAAATCTTATAGATGACGAATAATTTAATTTTACAATAAAAGCTTTCGTGTCAATAATTTTTTAAAACATACGCATAGTTAAAAGACTGAGAAAACACAATTATTCATCTACCATGCACTGTAAAAAAAGATTTTTTACAAAAACCTAAACATTTTTGTATCGAATCCTTCCTGAATAATTCCAAAAAAGGTTTCGTACTGGACCTACTTTCCAAACAGCTAATTAGTTATATTTTCTTGTTTGCAACATATTCGATAAACCACATCTTCATACATATTGTGCATACAGTGTTTAAAATTGTACGTTTGTCATTTCAATATATCTTCGGGATAGCATTTAATATATTCTAGAGAGATATAGATATAAATGCTAAGATCGAGAGAAATGACTTTGAAATATAGATGCGCAGAGACAAATAATTTATTTATCACACGATAACTTCATCGATAAATCCATAGGTTAAACTTACAGTTAAATGATTCTGTGAGATATATCGACTAAATAATACACTAGCATAGACAATTGGCGGAAAAATATCAAAAACAAAAAACGTATTCAATGATTAAAGACAAATTCAAGCACAAATATGGTGCAAAGAAAACATAAAAATCAAGACACAGAAATATTACATTTCACTACAACTCGTAGCAGTTTCAAGTGCATCTTCATTTCACTTATAGCATCTCCAGTGACAATTTCATGATGAACTATTCACACGAGTTTAGAAAAACATCTAGAGATGAAGATTTATAATTTGTCACTGCCAGATCATTTTTTCCATCTTTGTTGAAGTCATCCACGAGCACACACAGTGGATTGGATCCTGTCGCATACGTCTTTTGAGACTGAAAATTCATCTTTCCATCACCAAGTAGTATTCCAATGTTATTCGATGCTTTGTTACTTACTGCCAGATCAATGTTATTATCATTATTTAAATCAGCTGCTACGACAAAGTATGGACCTTCACCAGCTGGATACTTTCGTTGACTTTGAAATGTGCCATTACCATGTCCAAGCAACACACTAATAGTGTTTTCACCATAGTTAGTCACTGCTAGATCGACTTTTTTGTCGTTGTTGAAATCACCCGATGTCACTGAATATGGTATGGCCCCAATCTGAAGCGCCAAATATTGATCTCGAAATGTTCCATCACCATTACCTAACAGAATACTAATGTAACTATTGAACAGATTTGATACTGCCAAATCAAGTATGGTGTCGTTGTTAAAATCATCTGCCACAACAGACAACGATTTTAGACCAGTTCTATACGTTTTCTGAGGCTGAAATGTCCCATTTGCATTACCCAGAAGTATGCTAACGAACATCTGACCACTGCTGGTCACAGCTAGATCAAGATTGTTATCCTTGTTAAAATCACCAGTGATCACAAACGATGGATACTTAGCAGTCGGAAAGTCTACTTTGGATTGAAATAATCCTTTGTCATTGCTAAGCAGCACACTGACTGTATGAACGTCCAAATTAGCCACTGCTAGATCTGAAATGTTATCATGATTGAAGTCACCTGATGTGATAGAATATGGACCTTTACCAGTATAATATAATGCATTGCCTTGAAAAGTACCATCTCCATTACTAAGTAACACTGTAACAGTATCTTCTTCTTTGTTAGTCACTGCTAGATCTACTGTGCCGTCACCATTGTAATCGCCGAGTATTGTAGTGACTGGATTAATGCCTACTTTATACATGACGAAAGGTGTAAATGTTCCGTCACCATTGCCAAGTAATAAACTGATCGCAGATTGACCGATGATCGTTACAACTAGATCAGATTGATTATCGTTGTTAAAATCGTGTGACTTGACAGAGAATGGATATACACCAGTGGTATAGTTGTTTCCAATCTGGAAAGTTCCATCTCCCTGTCCTAGATATATGGTGATAGTATTGCTCTGTCGATTAGCCACTACTAGATCAAGATTGTGATCGTTGTTAAAATGATCTGATGTTATGTAATATGGATTACGACCAGTTGGATAAGCGTTACCACTATGAAATGCTCCATTCTCATCACCAAGGAGGATGCGCATGGTATCGCCAGCAGTATTAACCACAGCTAGATCAAGATACTGATCATTGTTGAAATGACCAGATGTCAAAGAACCTGGATTGTAACCACTCGTATATTTGCTCTGATTCTGAAAGGTTCCATCCCCATTACCAAACAGTATACTAGTAGTATTTTCAGCTCTGTTGGTCACTGCCAGATCCAAATAATGATCATTATTGAAGTCGTCTGATATCACTGCAGTTGGAAACTTACCGGTGTCATATTTAATATCAGTTCTGAAAGTTCCATTTCCAGTACCAAGTAATATGCTGACACTGTTTAAATCCGGATTGGTCACTGCTAGATCCATAATGTTGTCATGGTTGAAGTCACCTGATGTTACAGAATATTGAACACCCTCAGTTCGAAAGAATGTCGTCGGTTGAAAGGTTCCATCGCCATTTCCAAGCAGTAGACTGATTGAATTTTCACCATTGCAGGCCACCACCAGATCGAGTTTGCTATCATTGTTAAAGTCATCTGCTATGCCGAAGAAAGGAGCATGTCCAACTCCATATATGATATCGCTGAGAAATGTTCCATTCTCATTACCAAGTAACACAAGAACATTGCCGTCTCCTTGGTTGATCACAGCTAGATCTATCATGTTATCCCCATTGAAATCACCTGATGTGACACTTCTTGGTTTTAAACCCATTCTATAGTTTGTTGACGCTCTGTAAGGATTGTCACAAACATAAGCTGGAACACAGCAAGAATACTTAGGATGTATTGAAAGTTCTGATCACGACATTTAAAGGATCTTGTCGAATTAGGTAACATATCCAGAAATAAGAAACAAATATCCCATGTTATAAAGCCTTTCAGACTATATGTCATTCGATGTTTCTCGAAAGGCTCCTACAACATGAGATATTTGTTTCCTATTTTTGGATACGTCATCTTATTCAATAAGGTCCTTAAAACGTCATGATCAGAGCTTTTAGTACACCCTAACTAAATACGAAGCAAAACAAACCAGACTTGTGATCAGCTGGCGTTATCACTATGCAAAGAATTGCATTCTCATCTACAGCATCTTTCAAATATTATACAGTGAACAATGTGAACGTTTATAAACATTCACCACTGATCGATGATTAAAAACAGTTTCATCTAATATTATCATCATAGTTTATACTGTTTCAGATTTCTCGATTCTTAAGAAAATCAATCCAAAATTAGGTATATGTAAGGCAAGATGTCTGAATCTGTAAGGAAATATTGGAACTGAAGTAAAATAATATACAAAAAAAAACCATTGAATCAAAGCATCTTCTTTATTTGCTCAAAATACACATTTTTCATGCTTCTATATTCATTGACAAGACGTTTTTCTAGGAACTAGTGCTCAACTTTCATACTAGCGAGCTGTTTCTTTCACAGCATCCGACGAAAACTAGATGTTATCTTTGGTGCATCTATTCGAACAGTGAAAAGTACCTAATTTTACTTCCACGTTAGAGTTATCCTTTCTTTGTACTTTTGTCATTTTACTTAACATAAAAAAGCGTCACCTTAAAAAGTAGCAAACTACATACGTGGTGTTTTGTTGGAAGATTCTGATCCATAGTAAACGCCGAGAGTAATTCCAGCAATGAGCGTAACTGTCACTGTACAAATCAGTGCAATGAATCTCTTCCGTCGATACCATGGACATCTTCATC
>JAJEKB010019477.1:0-25674 GCA_022393335.1 Macrotrachela quadricornifera
TTAAATGAAGTAAAAATAAAATATTGATTATTAGTTTTGTTTTTTGTTTTTATGTCTTTTGATCAACTTTTATATATTTGCAACACTTAAAATTATGAAAATTGAAGAGTAAATGAAAAAGAAGCAATAAACTTCTGAAAATCTACCAGAACTTTATATTAATGCATTGGTTTCTTTAATTTTAAAGAATTAGTTTCATTTGATTCTCCTAAACGCTAAAACTAGTGATATTATATTTATACATCTCACTGTAAATAAGAGATAACATTAATAATTGATGTGTATTTACATTACCTTAATGATCAATAAGATTATATGAGTGACGCTTTACTTTTTGGTATATTCTTTATTATTAAAGGTATATGAATCATACATAAAATGTGTTTTTCAAATGAATCCAATCATACAGAAAGAAAAAACATTTTCTAATTAGGTCATCGATAATCTCATTTTGATATCTTTTCATATTTCTTTTTATTATTAAGTTGTTTGAAGTACTATTTAAACTGCAAAGGAAACAAAAGAAAACAAAAAAATAATGAATATAATATGTATATTTAAAAAAAAAATGTCAGATAATTTTTATTTGTTGTTATGAATTGTTATATATTAATTAAAATGTATTGAATATTTTTGTTGTTAATATAAATGATATAGAAATGTTGTTTCGTTGAACAAATATATAAAGAATATTATTTTAAGAATTTTTTTCTTTTATTTTCAAAATAATATATAAAATAATCACAGTAATTTTTGTAACTGTAATGATAACAATAAGTAAAAAGAAAAACAAACTATGATTATTTCTTATCAGTAGAAAACGTTTATGTCCTCTTACCATGCATATAAACAACCAACGACGATGAAAAATCACAGGTGCTTTTACATATACTTCGTTTCAATATTGAATCGCATGATTAAATACAATATTCATAATAAATGTGTGATCTATGAATTAAGTCATTTTGTTATGAGAAAATCGAGCAGTTTAAATAAATATATTTTTACCTTAGAATTTCATTGTTTTTTGTTTTTAATATATTTCTTAAAAATTATTTTAAACATATATTTGTATTATTTGAATAAATTTTATTTGATTCAAAATATTCAATACAAATCCTCTTCTATTAAAATGATGCACTTGTCAATTAAAGATGTCAAATCATATTAAATGAAAAAAAGATTTAATATATTTTTAAAAATACATAAAACTACACGTATTAGATTAAAAATTTGAATGAATATATACATAAAAAAGAAATGCAAAGTTGATAAATCAGAACATTGTTCTTGAAGAGCTTGAGTATTTTTTTTCAAATTCAACTTTTTTTATTCTATTAATATTCTTTTCCAGTGCTTATAAAAGAGTCGATGATGTAATTTGAAAAAACTTAATGTATTTAATATTCGATGATATTTTTGATATAGACTATAAATAATTGTTGGAAGACGTTTATCCATTACTTGTTGACCATCATCAAATTTAAGACCGAGATAACCGTAAGCTGATTTTGTTTTAATCATCTTATATGAGAGTAATGATTGATAAACACAAATCATTCTATTTGCATTAGCAGCCTCAAATGGTTGGTTTACAGCAACACTAAATTTATTTATACATTCAAGAAACGTTTTTTTTTATGCATAGTAAAAAGAGAGTTAAACTTACTAATTGAATTTCTGTATGACGTTTAATATAATACTACTGAATTTATGTATGTCTTTCCTCTTAATCATGCACTTTCACCATGTATAGATATATGTAATTTAAATTGTAAAAAAAAACAAAAATTTATCGTTAGAATTATTATTGAAATTAATCTAAATAAAAAGAGGTGAATTTATTTTTTAAAAATGAGTGTTCATTTGAAGTTACTGATAAATGTGGAATATACGAATTATACATATCTTTATTAATTCTTCATGCAGTTCTCGAAAGTTTTCTAAAATCTTTATCTGATTTATTTAAAAGAAACTAAGTTAAAAATATTATACGCAATGTTTGACAGTTTATGGAATAAAAATAAAATATAGTTCAAAGATTTGTTTTAATTGAAATTTAAAAAAGTTTTATGTATGGAGGAGAAGGTAAATTCGGATCTGTATAACTATAGATAGCTGCTTGTTTAAATGGACATGGTGTTTCATGCCATAAATAACGAAGACCATAAAGTTGTAATCCAACACATGGACCATGCACTGTTAATACTATAGTTGTTCCACTTTTACTTGAAACAGTAGCTGGAACCCAATTATTATCATTTATACATTGACTACCTTGACAACATACCTAAAAATAAAAGATTTTATCAATAAAATATAATATAAAAAAATATTTTAACTTCAAATCCATTTGGATTACGTAATTCAATATTTGTTACACCACCATAAGTTACAGTAACAGTTTTACTATCACTAGAATATGTAACTTTTGATATAAGTGGTCCTTGATATTCTATTTGTTTACCATAAGCAACTGCTAAACCTGCACGTGAAAGTCGATAACCTACATCATGTTTAGTTCGAGGATGAATACTAGAAATAATTTAATAATAAAATTATTAATTTATTCTAAAATTTATTTACTTATTCGGATCATCACGTAAATCTAATGCTACAGCCATAAATACATTAGGTACAACATTATTTGGTACATAACCAACATCAAATGTTTGATGCCATCGAATCCATGGAAAACCACCAACAACACTACTATCATTAGTAGATGTTGATAACTATATAATTATATTTGATTAATAAATATCATATTATAATTTTTATATTACAAAAACAAAATAAAACTTACTTGAACAAAACCAAATGGAAATTGAATATCAGTAATACCACTTGTACGTTGATTCCATGTTTGTCTCCAATATTGAATCATTTTTGAAAAAGTACATGTATATTTATCTCGATTATAACCACTATTTGATTCACCTATATTAAAATAAAATTTTTTTCAAATTCTAGATTATATTTTATTTTCATACCTTGATACCAAATAGCACCATAAACAACCATACGTGTAAATGGATAGATCATTGCATTGAATAAATTTGAATTATTTAATGCTCCTAATTCAAATGATTGTTCATATGATCCTATTGGGATTTTTTCATTACTAAACAATAAAAAAAAAGAAAAAAAATAAATATTTATAATAATATAATTAATTTACGGTGGAATATCACAATCTTGTAAAGCTTTAGGTGGCATCCAAAGTTCAATAGCTGTACCACCCCAACTTGTAGCAATAAGTCCAATTGGTCTACCATCTAATGCTTCATGTATCATACGACCATATAACCAACATACAGCTGACATATAAGTAAATGATGGTCCACCAATACTTTGTGATGATGCTATTGACCAATTTTCTACAATACCTAATAATTCTTCAACAGGTGTAGATGATGGCATAAGTGCAGCAGTAAATACTCGAATTTTTGGATAATTTCCTGCATTTGCTATTTCTTCAGTTGCATTAAAAATATCAATAACTGCCATTTGCATATTTGATTGTCCTGAACATATCCAAACATCACCAAATAAAACATCATGAAGTGTAATTGTAACAAGTGTTCCATTAGGTAATGATTGTGATACATGAATATCAAAAGGACCTTCATCAGAGACTGGATCAAGTGTTACTGACCAAATACTTTCACCTAAATCATTCATTGATTCAGATCGACTTATTGTTGTATAAATTTGATTATTTATTCTAAGAGTAGTTAATTTATTTGAATCTCCAAAACCCCATACAACAGATTTTTGAGGAGCTCGTTGTAATACCATATGATCTTGAAAATAATTAGCAAATCGAGGTGCTCCATCGCCTAAATTTCCAACATATTCATTTTTATTTTTTAAAATATCAAATAAATTAACACTTACTATGGATAACAAAAAGCAAAAGAAGTAATGAGACTAACCATGTTATATTCATTATTGATATGTTGTGCTTTTAGAATGTTAAAAATAGATAAGATAATAATGTTGCCTTTTATACCCTTAACTTTAATGTTCTTTTAGATAAATAAAGAATTTGATAACCATATAACTAAAATAATTTCACAACATAATATAGTTAGTGGTTAATTGTTAACAGAACAAATCTGTTGTTGTGAGATTTTTATCATTATCTATGAAAAGAATCTACATGAATATCATCAAAAATAGTAACAATTGTTTTTTGAAATAGGTTATCTAATTTGAAAGAGTAGAATAAATTATGTTTTTAGCAAGTCTGTTTGCTAACTAATAATTCTCATTCAATAGATGGCATTATTCATAAAAGTTTTCTACGAAATAGATAGAAGAGTTAGGCATATTATTCTATGTTTCATGTTTATAATCTGTTCGTATAATTCTTCGAATATATACATTGTGTCAATAATGATATTGATGTAGATTATTAGGAGGAATTATAAATATCTATAAAATAAAATCAAAGAAAGAAAAGTAAAAGCTTATCTTGATTAAATGATATTGTATAATTTTTTTCTTATTGATATTTTTTTAAAGATATAGAAACATTGTCAATCAATTTGAAATATTTTAATAATTATAAATATTAAGAGATATTCTTATCTCAATATAAAATTATAGAGTGGAAAATTTTTTTGAATAAATCGTATTTGGGAAATGTTCTTATGAAATTTTTCGTTATTTCATCGTTGTTCTATGAAAAGAATTTTAGTTTCTTAGAAAAACTATCTAAAATCTTTCAAAAATCTCTTTCTAATAGTTTTTTTTCATGTAACTTTAGTATTTATTGACCTTTTTGATTCATTTTGTTTTATATAATACGTAAATATATCAAATTTTTATTTCTATGAATAAACTTCAACAATAGTATTAAGAGCTAACACTTTCACCAAACTACAAAATTTTAGCCTATTTTATAATTCTAACGAAATAATTCATGCATCATAGCTGAAAATAAACTGATAAACAGAGCATATTTTAACACTTCAACTTTAAAAAAAAGAAACAAAATGAAAGTAATTATGTTATTAAATAATGGAAAATTTCCGAGCACCTAAGAAAACGATATTTTTCGAAAATAATCTTGTGCTACAAAGTATAATCAAACATTCGACTTTTTCTTCCGTGAGAAAACGTGTAAGCTGGTAAACAGGTAAGACGCTTAGTAATTCTAGAGGTGTGGATTGATTCGTATTTTTTTTTTGAACCGAATTGAAAACATTTAAAATGAATCTGTATCGTACCGATTTTGTTTTTCTGAAGATTTCAGATGGCACAATTTTTCAAAGTTTTTAAAGGAAATTTCGAAATTTCAACACCAACAGATCAGAATTTAATACATTTTTACTATAAAATCTTGAAACTTTTATAGTTTTACTACAAAAACAATAATAAAAGTTTCCAAAATACTCTTAAAAATCTTTTAAAATAAGAATAGCTTCTATTATGAAAAGAGATTCATTGATTTTAGATAGAAAGAATTTGTTTTCTTTTAAAACCGATTCGATTCTATCTCTGACTACTAATGAAAAAAAAGAAAATAACTTATACAAGATGGACATTCATCTCTATCAGTCTTTCTATACAAATTAAAAGTTTATTTAATCATAGAATAAGAAAATTTATCAGATAAAAATTCAGATCATACATAGAGAAATGAAAAATACATTTTGATTGACTTTTATTAATATTCTTAATTAATGAATAAAATTTTTATTTAAAAAAACAAATAAATCTATGACACAAATGATTTATTTATCTACCGATCCAAATACGAAGTTCTCTGTCTCTACGAACGTGAGAATTTGTTTCAAATATAACGTTTAATTTTGACGCTTCATATTTAAACCAAGAAACAAGACTAATATAATCATGATAGTAAGGGAAATATACAATTAATAATGATAATTTTGGTAAATGATTTAATAAATATAATAAATGATTTTTATCTTTGATATGACATTCTAATTGTTCAATATTTAAAAATATTTCACAAAACTTTTTTAATTCATCAGAATCATTAAATAAATAAGTATAATCGTAATATAATATTAATTTTTTTAATGTTTTATTCAAATATGTACATAATTTATCATTACTAATAAGTGATAATAAATTCTTTTGACTAATCCATAATGTTGATAATTTTGGAGTGTTTTTTAATATCTTTAATAAAATAGTGGATAAATCTACATAATTTGTCTGTGGAAAATCTAACATTGTCAAATTAGATAAACATACTATTTTTTTTAAAGCTTTTATATATTGTTTTTCAAATAACATTGTATCATTCATTTTAAAAATGCCAGATTCATTCGTTAATGTTAATGTTACAATATTTGGAAAGAAATTTTGAGATTCTTCACTTAAAATATCAAAATCTACTGTTAAATCTTTGACATAATAAAAGTTTTTGTAATCATCTATTGTCTTACTACAATATATATCATCATATGAACATAATCTACAAATATTTGATATATAAGGTATTGTATGAATAAATGCTGCATTATTTCGTATTACATATGCAGTATACCAATGATGTTTTTTAAGCCAAAAATCACTTTGAAATTCTTTACATTTATTAATAG
This sequence comes from Macrotrachela quadricornifera, assembly GCA_022393335.1. Classification (NCBI taxonomy): domain Eukaryota; kingdom Metazoa; phylum Rotifera; class Eurotatoria; order Philodinida; family Philodinidae; genus Macrotrachela; species Macrotrachela quadricornifera. The sequence continues at coordinate 6,585 of JAJEKB010019477.1, forward strand.
CAGTTCCATCAACATATTGACAAGAAAATATAAAATTAAAAGTATTTAAATAACGTAATGAAGTTGTTATGAAATTTTCCCATTGTTGAGCATCACATAAATCATCATTTTTATTTTCAATAATTGTTAAATTTTCTAAATTTGATGTTTGTTCTAAAAATAATTTGAGATTTTCAAATGTATATGGAAATTTATTAATAATTAATTTTTTTAGATGAATAGCAGAATATCTATTAGTATCTGAAGATGTTGTTTTTAAAATATATTTTAAAGAATGATATTGAATATAAAGATATTTTAACATAGGTAAATATTGAAATATTTTATTTAATTCATTATATGTATAATAAGACAATGTTAAATTTATAATTGTTGATATTCTATTTTGATTAATTAATCTTGGTATAGATAATATTTCTATCATAGGCATTTCTATTTGTCGAAAATCCTCCGAATTAATTAATTGAATAGAATTTAATTTAGGTATTAATGGTAACATTAATTGAATTTTTTCCATATTTGTTTTTGTAATTCCAATTAAACTTAATAGTTGGAGATGAATAAATTCATCAAGAGAAAAATATGATAGAAATAATTCAATTTGACAGTGAATATGAATATTTGATAATTTTAATGAATAAATTTGTTGTTTTATTTTTGAATTTAATAACATTTTTGTACAAAATTGATCAAATATTGTTTTAGGTACATGTTGAAAATTTAAATATAATGGAATATTTCGAATAAGTGTATAAAAATGATAATTTAATTCATCAAATGAATAAAAAATTTCAGGTGCATTGAGAAAATTAAAACATTGAAGTAATATTTCATTTGGTAAATATTCAAATTTCATTATATTCTTCATATTATTCAACTACTAAAAGAATAACAGGTTGACATAAAATATCTGTTTCTTTTATATACTATAAAAACTCCCATGTAATTACGTGAATCTGACTCATACTGACAATAAAATAATACTTAATAGGAAAAAGCCGTTTCGATTAGTTAATTTTCCTTCTTTTCTGTCAACTTTATTATTTGAAGAGAACGAAAAATATGTCAAGATAAGTTTTAGTAAATGTTGTGAAATTACTTCAGCTACACAAAATATCAATGTATAAAACTAAAACATAGAGACTCATAATAGTAGACAGATTTATTCTCAAAAACTTTGAAAAGTTTTTGGTAATTATAAGTAAATTATCGGAATTTCTTAGAAATTTCCTAATTTTCGATGATAAACTTTGTCATTTCGAAAGATTTATATCTCACTGATTCATTTCAAAACTATAGGGGGCGCCATATATAATGACCTTGATTTACATATCAATTTCGATTCACTTAATATATTGTATTAATAAACAAAGTATAGCACAAGATGCAGTATGAAAACCTCTACGATATACATAAAACAACTTTTTTCTTACAGTTATACTATTTGCTTCCACAATCAACAAAATTTTAACTGTGCGAAAACGATAATTTATTTGTCACACAGAATATTGTTTATTTTAAAATTAAAAGATACATATATAAAATAGATCGTTCATTGTAAATTGTAAAGTTTTTCACGCTACAAGTTTTGATATATTTTGTTTATTATATATAATTTTATAAAACACTAATGAAACTGTTTCTCAACAATAACTTGATGAAATTTAGCTTCAAAGGTGTCCATTCGATAGAGCTCGTCGAATTCTATCTTGGTCCATCATTTATTTTTGTTGGTCCACTTTCTGAGCGAATCCTACCAGGTTTTATCGAAATTTAGTGATTTTTGGATGGTTTTTTTGGTAGTATTTTGAATTTTTTGGGATGAAAGAAAGGTAAATTGAAGAAGCTGAAACATGAATTGGATAGAGCTCGTCGAGTTCTATCTTGGTCCACCTTTTGTTTTTGTTGGTCCGCTTCCTGGGCGAATCCTGCCAAGAAATGTTCGAATCCTGACGTAAGATATCCTACGTTTAGTTTAAGAAGTTGTAGAGTGCGCGAGTTTATTGGATAGAATTTATTTTAATTTAAGAATCTATAGTTTTATGTCCTGACCAAAAGAGTAAAAGATTTTTTTAAGGTTGCGATTGTGTTTGTCCTAAAGGAAATATTGATAGCTTTGATCATCTGATCGAAACACATTCATCTTACTTACATCTATAGAAATTACTCTTGCGCCCAAAAAAAGCAAGGATTTAATGAGTAAGATTTTAAATTTATTCTTATAGTCTGTTTCACAACAGTTTCTATGATAACCTTATTCTTATAATTTTTTTAGAGTAGGTGGTTGCAAGACCAGCAGAGATTGTGAAGAGTGTTTTTAATTTGTTTCAAACTAACTATTATTACTGAATATCGATGATATATATATAGAGCAGAGAGTAGGAAAACGTGGAAAATGTAGAATTATTTCGAACTTAGAGATCGTTAGTACTCTCTATTAAAATCTATTCAAGTTTAGGAAGTTGTAGAGATTGCCGGTATTTTCTATTAAAATTTATTGAAGCCTAGGATGATGTAGAGTTCATCAGTGATCTCAACTAAAATCTATTCACCGACCAAAAAAACGAAAATTGAATAGAACCGTAAGTTAAAGTTTAACTTTATACTTAGCAAGAGGTACTAGTTCGACTGAAACAATGAATGACTGCTTGTTTATAAAAATATTTTCCAATATCGTTTTACGATATCGACGCATTCAAAATGTTTGTTACAAAAATCACATTTATTAATATACAAATCATTTCGTAGTTGCGCGCCTCATTAAAAACAAATTTTGCCTAAGTTTAATTTTGCCCATGACATCTGTGTTCATCACGTACCACAACGGACAAATCTGAATAACTTGTTGCTGTTGCTGTATATTTAACACAAATTCAGTATTCGGATCCATTTTGATTTTTACGTTTCAAGCAATATCGATAACCGAGGTAACATCATTGTCTTTTACTATGCGTCGATTCAATAAATTCAGGAGATATTGTTTTGGTATGAACAGAAAAAAGTTCTGTTTCCCTAGCTTTATATTTATTTTTACAAAATTATCCCAGTTAACTATTATAGCTTCGAAATTAATGAACATTACTCATTTGAAACTAAAATTTCAGTTAATCGTTGTTTTATTGCATTGATTGTTACAATGATAACTCGTTCACTCATTACTCATCTATCAAACAATCAACGAAAAGTAAAGCCTCGATAGGAAAAACGATAGTTTTTCGCGAAAAAAGAGTCAATTAAAGTCAAAGGTAATCAGTGGAAAGTAAAGTTGCAGAAAGTAAATCCTGCACTTCATTTGTCGCATATGTAATTTAATCTTTTCTATCTTTTTTCTTTTTCATTCGACTGACTCGTACGCTGTTGACTATCGGTTGTTCTTTCTTTGTTATGAAGGTCAGTTCACTCTTTTTTCTTGAATAAAAAGAATCATTCATCATACAACATTGGAGTCATAGTGAACTATGTGAGTAATAGTATCTTTAAACTGTTTGCTGTAAACGAGTACAATGATAATCTCTATGATAACAGCGAAGATGATATCACTGTCTCGTCGTGTACTAGCGTCTTCACTCATTAAAGTAAAAGATAAGAAAAAATAGATATGGCATCCTTAGATTTCTATTTTTACTACTATATAGCACTGTCCAATCTGTTAAAAACAAGATAGAAAATATAAATAATTTTTGTTTTGCTATGATATTCTACATACATATACTATTTTATTTAGAAATGATAACAATTGCAGGGTTGATCTGGGTTTGGTCTTTAACCATTTTACCATTCACAGCCATTGTTACATTGATTCTGACTTTAGTAATTTGCAGTGTAGTTCCGAATAATGCACCAACACATAAAAAATTTCCTCAAATATCTCAACTCGGTACGGGTCAAGCTCACTTTTATTTTATTATTGGTTTTGCCATTTTACTATCTCAATTATTAATAATTCTTATTGGTCGACTTCAATTTCTTTCTCAAACTCAATTAATTATTAGTCGAATTCATCTATGTTGTGTTCATGCTGTTGCTCTTATCTCATCGGTTTTTATGCTTATTATGGCCATTGTAAGTATAGATGATGATTTTGAGCTTCATATTCTTGGTGCATATGGAATGTTCACATTCATTTCATTGTATTGTTTCCTTCACACCATTATAATAGTCTATCTCTTTATACGTCGATCGGATGCTCCTCAACATTCGAATGTTATTTGGCCAATATGGTTTGTTATCTGGAATCTATTACTTATTGCCTTTTTTGTTATCTGGCTTGTAACTGGTAAAGGCATTCCAGAATATATTGCTGCCGCCACTCCTTTTCTCTATTTCTTGGGTTTCGTACCACAATTTTACTTGCAAGCAAGAACAAGAAAGAGAGGCTCTATTTTACTTGAATCATAAAATCCTTCGATGAAGAGGATAAATGAACACGAACTTTATTTTTTTTATGAAATAGATTATTATCATGTCTAAAAAAACTATTTATGCAGTGGTGTTGACTAAACACTGGGACTAATTTTGTGTTCGCTATCGATAATTTCATTTAATTGAAAAATTCGATGATACAATTGAAACTAGTAAAAATCATAAACAATTATAATTCACTGGTATTAAATTTAACACTAATGAATCTGTATCAGAATATTGAGATCTACATATATGGTCTAATAAAAAAATGTACTTAACTGTCAAATTAGTTTTAGGTTAGAATTACGTGCATATATGTCCTAATACAATAGCCACTATTTTTTTCAGTTAACGATAATTTCTTTTGTATTTATAGTAATATTCAAGAAGTTCAATTTATTAATATATTTTATCTTGAAAATCTGAGTTTTGTCAATTCATCATTTCGATAAATTTAAACATATACTAAAGGGTATTAAAATTAATTATATGGAAAGATTAGGTAATTCAAATGGTTAGATAGAAGTTTGTATAATGATGAGCATTATAAATCATACTTTTATCTATGTTCAATTACTTTTAATTTCTTTATCATATTCGTACGTACTTTTCAATAGTTTTGTAATTTTAAAAATAAAAGTACTTTGTTTTCTTTTTCTTATAATTATTTAAGGTATTTTTTTGACATCGATCTTATCTTTATATGTTATACTCAAGAATTTTTTTATAATTAGCTACAAAGCAAGTATAAAAATGCAACTTCTACACTTGGCAAACAAATTTGAAGAATGAATAGTTCAATTGCATGTTTTTCTTTTGCACTTACATCATTCTTATCGTACGGTTTAGATGTTTTTTTTTTATATCGTGTTGATGACATGTTGTAGATTTGACATCATTTCATGGAGTGAGCTTTATATAAAATTAATTACTTTTTATAAAAATAAAAATAGGAAAAAAGGATGGATGAGTCTAAGAAAACATTCAAGAAAACATTTATTTCATTATTATAAAGGTCATTTCTAATTGATTTCTTTAAGCATTGTTCTAAGCTCTATTTAATTTTATAAATTTTGACTAAATTACTTCTTTATTTTTATACGATTCATAGCAATAAAATAAACCATTTAATTTTATTTTAATAATGGGGCATGGAATTGTTGGTTTTATACTAAATTTAATTTCACTTATTCATGGTTCATTTGCAAGTGTAATTTCGATTATTGTTGTCGTTTTTATTATCTATTATCAATATCATAATCGTTTGAAACGAGATGAGAGAATAACACTTATTCTCTCTACTTATATCTATGTTTTTATGAATATCTATATAATGACATTAACTTCAAGCAATATTCAAACATTATTAGGTGATATATATGGAAAAAATTTTGATTCATCATGGTGTACATTTAAAGGATATTTTATTCTTGTTTCTTGTTGTGCTCTAATTCAAGGTTTTGTTATTGAGGTAATTATTAAAAAAAAATATCTGTTATGATTTACAAGATTCAAAAAGTTTACAGATAATTTTATTGGTAGAAAATATAAAAAATAACTAATATATTATAAAATATGCATAAGCTTATAACTTTCTACGTTTTGATAATGTTGATATTAGTAGAAACATATTTATTAGTATAAACATTGAGGAATTTTCTGTACTCTTTCTATTACAATAGCTTTTAATAATATTAATTATATGCGAAACTTTCTCAAGCAAAGTTAGCCTTTCGTCGTCACTCTTATACATGCAAGCATTATATAGTTTTAATTTTGAACTATGACAATGCAAAACTTTATTTCTTAGAATAAAGGTATTTATCTTTTCTAGCTTTAATTTATACAAATTTTATTTAAGAAATCTTATGTTATTTGTTAACAATAATATTTTTTCTTTTTTTAAATTAAGTGTCTATATAGATATTATATCAAGTTTAAATAATTTTCAATTATGCCATTTTCTAGGCCTTCTTTCGTCTTTGTCGAATTGTATATTCAAACCATAGATGGCTTCAATTTTTCTGGTTTTATATCATTGCCATGCCTGTTCAATTAGTCGGAGCTTTTATTATTCTATGTCCTCTTTTGATCTGGCATGAAGTCATATATTTGTCTAATGAATATTATTGTTTTCCTGCATTCACAAAAACTCGTGGAATTCTTTGGAGTTTATCTACTGCTTATGGATTACCTCTTTCATTTTTATTTCTCATATATCTTCGTATTACAATATTTATTCGTCAACAAACCAATACCCAAACATTGATAGTAAGGCGACGACAACAACGAGATTTGGCCGCTATTCGACGAATTTTTACTAATGTTGGTATATTGATTATTCTTGGAATTCCTGGTATAACTCTTTTAATAATGTGTCTTATTACTGGTGTTGAACATCCATTAGCCTATCGCATCTTATGGGTTGGACCCGAAATATCTATGGCAATACTGAGTATAGAAATGATATTTATGACACCTCAATTGAAAAATCTTATTATTATAGGACAGCGACGAAATCGCATCACCACTGTGGAACTGCAAGTATATGAAGATCATCACCATTAATAAATCACTGAATTATCACTCGCTATCACAAAACTGAACTTTATATTTTCTTCATGAAATAATTTATTTATCTTAATCAAAACCTAACTTTTATTTATTTTTCACTAATTAAAACACTTAACAAATGTATTTCTTTATTTTGTTTGAAATGAAATATAAAGACTAACGACAATCAAAATCAATTAATGAGTTTTTTGACAAAAAAAACACCATAACTATCTCTCATTATAATAATATATAATTTTCCTAAGCTGAGAAAGCTTATATGAAGTACAGATAAGCGGCTTTCTTTCTTAATTTAGAGTTGAAACTAATGCTATTTTTAATATTAAAAAAGTCAATTGAGTTAATGATAAATACTATAAGATCCACATCCTAGCGAGAAATTATGTATTTGAAATAAAAACGGTATCTGATAGTACAGAAGTAACTGCAAATTATTTCAAATTTATCGAAGTATATAGAAATTGCGACAAGAATTAGCGTCTTCAAATTTTGATTTGAACTAGAATGAAATAGAATTCTGATCTGATCTATACAAAGCGAACTGGCTCAGATTAAAATCTCGAGACAATATGAACGTTATACATTTGTGGATGAAACCATCGCTTAAAGTGAAGACAACAATATAAGAATTAGCAAATTATTTACAGATAGTTTTCAGCACAAGTTCGATCATATTAGATTGAATCACAATCGAAGAAGTCTTTTATTGAAATTCTATCAAATTCTTTGACCATTCTGATAATTGGACTTGAATAATAAAAGTCATCGGTGAAGTTTCCAATAAATTTCGACACAAATGTGTCGAATTTTAGCCATTTTTTTCTGTCAAATCGGACAACCAGATTAATCGTTCGAAGAATAAAATATCTGTAGTGAGTATGGTGAAAACTTTTTCGTTATCATGAATGACTGTTTGAAAAGTTATTAGACATTTGCTGGTGGTCACACTATCTGTAGCAGCTAAAATAAAACCAATTCAGTAGACAGTAAAATCATATATTAAATGTTTGCACAGAGATGAAAATCTAAGATAAATCGGAGATAACATTATTGCCGGTTCTGACATTAGATATAAACAAGTACGAAAAATTCAATCAAAAACAGAATATAGCAAAATAGTACTGTGACAACGATCACATATATAAAATCTGTTTATTAATACATTTTCCATCTCTCTATCAACTTGTTTTATCATGAAAAAGAAGTCTCATTTTCATGATGAGTATGATAATGTTTTTGTGCAAATGTAAAATATTTCGAATCTTTTAAATAATTATCTTAATATTTTAATTTGAATTAAAACAGTTTAAAATTAAACTGAATTTTATTTTATCCTAAAACAGATCTAAATAGATAAACAATTGCAGTTATTTGATCTTAAAAATTGATTAAATGAAGATTTATAAGTTAAAATAACTAGACTTTTGGATATACTATAATATTAGTCTATTAAATATTTCTCAATCTTGTTTTAAATAAATAATTGATTTTTCATTATTATTTAATTGAATATTAGTAATGAAAAAGTTCCATCCAGCTCGCATAAGAAGTTCTTCTTCATTTGGAAATTCAGATAATGATGATATATCGATTACAGTATTTTCATCAAAAATTTCAATAATAAATAAGACATCTCCAAATTGTTCAGCTTTTTGACGATTTCTACTTGTCGATGTAAAACTAGGTCATGATCTACATCCATTATTTAAAGATTGTTTATAACTATTTATCATATTTGATTCAAGTTTAGATCCACGATAAACAATACGTAAATAAAAATATTTTTCTAAATCTACACAACTTTTCCATAAAAGATAAGAGAATGGTCCAAGTTTATCGATTTTATCTATATCATCTTCACGTAGTATTTGATTCAATAGTTTATATAAAAATGATTCATCAGTATAAAGTTTTATACAACATTCATAAATATCTTCTTCTGTTTTACTTTTAACTTCTAATAATTGTTCCGCTAACAATTTAACTTCATTGTATTGTTGAATTAGATTACCTTCCTGTATAATACCATCAGATGATTTTTCAACTATTTTTCTAATATCATTTATTATATCAGAATGTTTATTTTACCATCTTAGAATCAAACCACGATCACGAATATTATAACTAGTAAATGTTCGAATTAATTTTGGTGAAATAAAAAATCTTTCTTCTCTTAAATTTCGATTATTTTTGAATTAAAACTCTTTTTATTGATATTTGTTTGGATTTGTTTTTCTAAATCAATTAAATATCTATCAAATTCAACATATTTTTGATGATGTTGATAAGCTTTTTCAATCATTTCACTTTCTATATCAGAATATTTTCTCCATTGTGGCTGTTCATTTGGATAACATTGATTTGAATTTGAATTCCAATACCAAAATACTTCAATCATTATTAAATATATTTTTTTTAATTTTGAATTATCTTCAATTAAAAGAAATAATACAAGTTAATTTTCACAAAAATGTTCTAATTGAAAAATTATTTATTTCTTATAACAATTAAATGAATTCATATTATACAAATAAATTAAATACGTGTAATTAGTGACTGCAATTCTCCATAAAATATTAATGTGTTTTTGTGCAATAGATGAAAATATTTGTAAAATCGACTGGATACAGGTAAAATGAATGGTAACTTTGAAAAAAGATTGAACTCTAAAATGATGCTTGTATGTGGTGTTGCAACAACCATGATCACTTATTAAATATGTATAGTTTTATTGATGATCAAGTTTACTTATTTCTGATTGATGTTTAAAATTCGGTATTTTTCCACCATCAGAAAATAATGTGGACTGTTTCTTATATATTTATTTCGGTTTATATTGTTATTCCATGGTCTAAATCATTAATATCACTCGCTATTATTTCATTGGCGTTCGTTTTAATATGTTCTTACAAAAAGAATGTAACAATGATAAATCTAATCACATTACAATTCAGGAAATCATTTGATAACTTTATTTTATTGACTATCATAACTTTTACTAAGACAGAAATAATTCATAATCCAAAAATGCATTAATCATTCGATCTTTTCAAACAATGTTAAATAAACTATTTATAAAACAATAGTAATAAATATTAATGTTTTCAAGCAATTTTGATATTGTAATTAACTAGAAATTACAGGGTTTATAGAGTATTTACGAACTTTATCTTTATAAATAAAAACTTATAAATGTTTTCTCAAATAAAAAAAAACATTTATTTGACTAAGTTTGATTGGAAATAAAGTTATATCTACTCAATAAGTGATCACGAGTTTTGCGTCATCCTTCTAGTCATGTATACCTTTACTGATATGTATAATTGCATTACATGTGCAGGTGTCTAGAATGTATCTCATAGAGAAGCTTGAAGAACACGTTTTTATAGTTTGCATCATGCATGTTTATATTTACATTCTCTACTATATAGGATGAATAATTTTCCAATGAGTATATAGAAGAGACGAAAGAAACAAGACACTATCACATGTTATGTGCACATTCTCACCTTTACTATTATACAATCACGTTGCACGTGCAAGTATCTACAGTGCGCCTCGTAGAAAAGGTAGAAGTAAAAATTGTAACAATTTAAATTTTTTTTTATTTATATTTATGTTTTACACACCATATAGAGTAAGCAACTCCCCATCGAATATACGAACAGAAAAGAGAAAAAAACGATATGTGTCTCGTAGAGAAGTTAAGAGGAGATATGTTCTAATAACTCCATATCTCTAAAATATTCCTATTGTTCCTTCACTGAACGTAGTAGATGATCTTTCGGTAAATGGAGGTAGGATAAAGAGAAAAATCCTTTATCAATAATAATGAAACAGTAAAGATTTCTTATATTCGATTATGTCAGACGAAAATATAAAAGCGTAATGAAAAAAATTTAGGTGTTGTGTCTGAAATTCTTAACAGTCATTATCAATCAATCATATGTTGTGGAATTCTATTTATCACGAAGTACATCATTTGAAACTCGATTAATTTTGAAAATAATTTTGTACAAAGAGTTGTTCATTCCTATATTCAGAATTTGTTCACTATAAAACAATCTTTATAATGAAAGAGTTTTGTGTATGGAATGACACACACTATTGTAATATTTAGTATGAGAATTCTCGGTAATATAAATCTAATAGTATGCCTTAAGTGACATAATCATCATTTAACCATCTTTAGACATAGAAATTTGAGCTTTCTAGTATTTAGATGATTGCTTCGACATAAATCATTTTCTAGTTTATTAGTCAAAATGATAAATATATAAATAATACAGTTTAATTTTAAAAAATCAAAGATAAATAAACAACTTTGCCAGTACTAATTTATATTTTTACTGATATATCACTACTAAAAAGTCAAATAGAACGAAATAGTATATAATCTAATGAAACAATATCGATTTAAAAATTGACTTTCAGCAATCGCTCGATATCAAAAGAAGTATCTTTTTTTTATAAACTTTACCATCTGGCTGAACTGTGACTTCATGAAATGATGGTATTCTCTTTTAAACTGTTAGCAATGACATACTTTTCTTAAAAGAAATTATTTTATTTTTCGCCTAAGTCAAAAATTCGATAGTCATATTTTACTTAATGTTATCAGTCAGATAACGGGTGAGGACTGCAGCTTGATCCATTAATCGCTTAATAGTAGCACCAATGCCATCAACGATACCTTTCCTATGACCGCTTTCCATATAAATCCATTTCACTGTAATTTGATTACTCATACCATGTTATTTTAAGAAATAGAAAGTAGTTTTGTTTCGACATGGAGAAACAGAAGAGTCAAATATAAAATTTAACTCGGTAATTTTTGATGAATTATCCAGTAAATCGTTCAATACAGACTGTAACTCTGCCAACATCGTTTCAGACATATGATTAGCATCATCAGATACGGAATCAAAACTATAACAATCATTTTTCTTCTGGACAAAGCCACTTAAGATTGATGTACATGTATGTTACTCACAGTAATACGAGGCTAGAAAAATATGCGTTAATTATGAATGATAATAATTCATAGGAATAGCAAAGTCTATACAGCGATAAACAGAATAAAATTTTATTTTGAGCATGTTTTTTTGGTGTTGCCTCAACAATGTTTAGCACCTTCGGCTTTTCAAAAGTCCATTTTAGTTGTCGATGGTACAAGAGAAATTGTTACTTCTCTTTGAGCTTCTTTTTTACGTTGTCGACACTTTCACTATTTTGCATTTTATTTGACTTTACATTCAAAGCCAAATAATTTCAACATTGATCGTATGAGTTGAATTTTTTGACAATATTTCAGGTTATAACGTCGACTGTTAGTTTTGTGATGAAAAACTATAGTTTATCTAGAACTAGTGAATCAAAAAATTTAGTCTATTCTTACATTATATTTGATTCAATGTAGATATATTCGTAAAATTGAAAATAAGCAAAACATTAATGAATATACCTATGCATTAACTTTTTGTTGTGAATTTTCTGATTTGTCAAGTTTAAATTAGAGTCAATTCATATGTATCGTGATAGTTTCTTTAAAAAGGATACTAAGTGATATATAAATTATTTGTTTCAGTCTTATGTGTGAAACAGTTGCATAAATAATGATCTCGCATAAGATTATTTATATTTTTCTTCTTCTTCACGATAGATAAACCTTCTAACTATGACATTTTAACAATAGTTGACCACAAAGAGTGGATAAAATGATCAAAGTTTCGTCACGATCTGCCCAAGTATAAGAAAGTTATGATCCAAATACAAGTGCCTTCCATTTGATACCAGCCTAATCAATTCCAAATGGGCCATTACGTAACAAAATGAATTTTAATCTAGCATGACAAAAAAAATGAGAATGGTCTGTACCTATAGTATTTTGATAAAACTGTCGTAAAAAACGATGTCGAAAGAACCAATGGATTTTTTATCTGAGAAGTGTAGATTTTATATTATAAATATCATCGACTGTTAAAATTCAAATGACAAGTAATCAGTTGATCATACAACTTTTGTCCGAAAGACAGAAGCAGAAATTGAACTATTGAGTTTTGTGCAGCCAATATCTGAGGTCTGCTTCTAGATAACCTTGTGATTTTCTGTGTACTAGTGAAGACTTCTTCATAGAAGATATAGGAAAAGAATTACAAGGATTATTCAAGTAGAACTGAAGATATTGAAATTTTATGTTCAAGAATACAACGGTACAATATACTTGCAATTAGCCCATATTCATGTGATATGTTTGATTTTCTCATTAAAAAATGACTCAATTCATATGTCACATGCTTATTATGAATATTGTATTTAATCATGTGATTCAATATTCAAATGAAGTATATGTAAGAGTACCTGTAATTTTTCATCATCGTTGTTTGCTTATGTGTGTACTGTAAGGACAAATGTTTTCTATCAATAATACCAATCATATTTTGTTTTTCTCTTTACTTTTTGTTATCATTAAAAATCAAATTATTTTGATTATTTTAAATATTATTTTGAAAGCAAAAGAAAAATTTCTTAAAATAATATTCTTTATGTATTTGTTCGACGAAACAACATTTTTATATCATTTATATTAACAACAAAAATATTTAACACATTTTAATCAGTATATAAGAATTCATAGCAAGAAAAACAAATTATCTTACATTTTTATTTTAAATATACAGATTGCATTCATTATTTTCTGTTTACTTTTGTTTACTTTGCAGTTTAAATAATATTTCAAACAACGCAATAATAAAAAGAAATATGAAAGAGATATCTAAATGAGATTGTCGGTCGCATAATTAGAAAATATTTTTTCTTTCTGTATGATTGGATTCATTTGAAAAATACATTTTATATATGATTCATATACCTTTAATAATAAAGAATATGCAAAAAAGTGAAGCGTCACTCATATAATTTATTGATCATTAAGGTAATGTAAATACACATTAATTATTAATATTATCTCTTATTTACAGTGAGATGTATAAATATAATATCACTAGTTTTAGCGTTTAGGAGAATCAAATGAAACTAATTTTTTAAAATTAAAGAAACCGATGCATTAATATGTAATTGTGGTAGATTTTCAAAAGTTTATTGTTTCTTTTTCATTTATTCTTAAATTTTTATAAGCTAAAGAGGAGCAAATGTATAAGAGTTGATCAAATGAAATAGAAAAGCTAAAAACAAAATAGACAATCATTATTGTTTTTGCTTCATTTAATTTAATAACTTCAAATATTCTTTCTGACATCTAGTTGACTAAATTCGGAATTTGATCAATGTGTATTTCCTCGTATAATATTAATATAACAGTTTTTTTACCTATTCTTTTGTCCTAAATTACTTTGTTTCAGTATAAATGCTCGTTGATACTATTCCTGACAAATTATCGATCATTTTTAAATTAATAGATAATGATAATTAAAGTGAAATTTAATTTTCTTTATGACTTGAACCAAGTAACATTGATCTTCAACCGAAAGACAGGTGCATCTTTTTTGTTGAAAAGTGCAAATAGATCCACCAAGAGTGTTATCAATGTTAAGTAGATGATTCTTTTAGCATCTCTCGATGTCAATTTGAATTCATTCGCCTATCTACAGCACATACTGAGCTTGTATTACCCTAATCAAAAGATGCCTAAATCATAAAGCATGTATTATCTTTGAGCACGACTTGAAAAATTTCTTCCTCTTTACGCAAATCGTACCAATAGTACAAAAAAGACTCTCCGTTAAGGATGGAGACGATTTGTCGATAGGCGGATGAATTCAAATGGATATTGAGAGATGCTAAAAAAATTTTCCAGTTAACATTATTTCAGAGGTGCAGAATCTTCCTCGTGCGCCCCCGCGCGGGAGGGGGGGAAATTTTTTTTTTTTGGGGAAATTTTTCGTTTTTAGGGAAATTTTTGGAGTATTTCTGCATGAACTTCTTGAATTGTTACTTTTCAAAAGCGGAAGTTTTGCGAACAAATTTCCCCGGGGGCGCAAATTTGACCGTTTTATGGAAGATTCTGCACCTCTGCATTAGTTACACTGTTGGTGGACCTATTTAGATTCAACAAAAAAATATGTCTGTCTTTCGATTGAAGATCAATGTTACTTGGTTCAAGTCATAATGAAAAATTATATTCTACTTTAATTATCATTATCTATTGACTTAAAAATAAGCAATAATTTGTGAGGAATAGTATCAACGAGCATTTTTGCTGAAAGAAAGTAATTTAGGACAAAAGAATAATTAAAAACTGTTGTATTAAAGTTATAAGGGAGAATAAACACTGATCAACTTTCGAATTTAATCAATTCGATGTCAGAAATAATATTTCAAATTATTAAGTTAAATGAAGCAAAAACAAAATATTGATTATTAGTTTTGTTTTTCGTTTTTATATTTAATTTGATCAACTCTTATATATTTCTACTACTTAAAGTTATGAAAATTTAAAAATCAACAAAAAAGAAGCAATAAACTTTTGAAAATCTACCACAATTACATATTAATATATGGATTCTTTTAAATTTAAAAAATTAGCTTTATCTGATTCTCCAAAATGCTAAAACTAGTAATATTATAATCATGCACCGCATTGGAACTAAGATTTAATACCAATAAAAAATAAATATCATACTTTTATTTCAAGAATTTTATACAGAGACATTCAAAATATTTCTGTTGTAGCACTGAGGACATACCAAAAGTAGTGGCGTCATCATTTTATTTTCTTAAAAAGGAACTTGAAGAGATTTTCTTTTATAATATGGTGATAGAAAAAATGCTACTCTATTTTTCTATACTATTTCATCGGTCCCTCATAAAGTCCATAACAATAAAATATCAATGCCAACTGTTTTTGAATACAATATCTCTAATACGTGTTGTTAATTAAATAGAAATTCTTTGTATTTTAGTTTTCAATCACTTATTCGATTGTATTAGAAAAAGAAAAAGTCATAAGATGCAGCGTGGAAAGCTCTACAATATACAAAATAAAGCTTATTTTAATTAGATGTCTCTTGTTTTCAAAAAAAGAAGAAAACAGTACAAATAATTTTCACTGTTCAAAAAAGAATAATTTTTTTTGTTAGATAAAGAGAATTTTTTTATTGTTACGTATGTAAAATAAACCGTTCTTTCCATATTCTAGAGCTTTTAGCGCTGCATCTTATGGCATAATTTATTTTTTAAATACAATCTGATTAGTTATTGAAAACTGAAATACAAAAGATGCAATCTGTGGTTCTGTAATTAATCTGACGTATTTATGAAGTTGTACAGAAAAAACAATTTCTGTTGAAATTTTATAATTAGGATATTAGTTGAAGATCGATCAAATACCAGAATAAATAGAGCAGCATTTTCTTTATCACTATATTAAAAAAGAAAATCTATTCAGGTTTACTATTATGGAATAAAATAATGACACCACTACTTTTAGTATGCTCTAAGTATAAAGTTTTTAAGCAAATCTCTTTCCATTTTCAAAATATTTATTCATTCTTCTTTTTTAAATTACTTTTTTTTCTATTAATCATGTATCCTCTATTGAGAGAAATCTTCTCATATTTCGACATTCTTGTCATTGAAATAAATTAAATAAAATATTTCTTCTGCATATTTCAACATACTCTTGCTGAATTATCTACCAAGATTTTTGTGAAGCAGTAATGGGAAGAGTCAGAAGTGTTGATAATAACTGTCTTCAAGCTGAACTTCCATCTACAAAACTATAAAAAATTTTAAGGAAATTTTGAGAAAGATTATTATAAAAATATAATGATTAGAGATGTATGTAATATATTTATTTTGTTAATAATCCAATGAATCATTTGAAAATAAATCATAATGAAGAATAACATAAAACAACATGTACAGTCAATGACATTTTCATCGAGTTGTTCGTATTTAATATATGAACTAGAAATATTTATTTCTATAAATCAAATATATATTTATTAAGAATATATTAAGATAACTTGTTTGTCTTGTTACTAGATTAAAATAATGTTAGTGAACCGACCAAGAACAACTACTCTAGATGAACTCATAGGTGATGAACAAAGTCCCACTTTACACTCAAAGAACAGTCGAAATGCAAGATCACCTCCATTAGAGATAATTTCAAGTCATCATAGTATTAACAATTCGACAATATCACTTCCGGTTGTCAACCTAAAGTATGTTTACATTTGTTTAGTTGAAATATTCCTTTATTATAAAAAATGTTTATTCAAACAAAAGGCGATCCTACAAAACTATTTTTGGAACTGTTTTATTTACAATCACAATAATGATTATCGCTATCCTCGTAATATGTTTAACAACACCAAAAACAAGTATGTTTATCTTCAGTATATTCTCATTATAAAATAATCAAAAATATAGAAAAAAAAACACACATTTAACACCAGCTTATAATAAATATTAATGTTTTTAATTCACTTTGAAATTCATATAAATGCATAAATATACATAAGATTTAATATAAAAAAATTTAAAACTTAAAATAAAAAAGATAGAAATTACAATTGATCCAATTCTTTTATTATTCAAAAAAAGTAGATTTCAAAAATAAATCTTCTACCATTAATTTGATTATTTAATACTAATATAAGATATTATTCATTTGTTCATTTATAAAGAAAAACTCTTTAGTCATAGACAATTATACTTCAAAAATAAAATATATATGAGACATTTCTAAAAATCAATTATTACTTATATACAATTTAAATTATGAATTCTCTTACTTTTTCACTATTTCTATTAAAATATTTATCGAAAACAACTATTTATTTAATATTGTAGTTTTTTATCATAATCATTATCTACTAAATATAAATTTTGCTTTGAAAAAATATTTAAAATGAATATATTCGTTAATATATATTACATATAAGAATAAATATTATTTACAAATATTTTCTAAATTTAAGATTATATCAATAAAATGTCATATGGAAGCTAAAACATCTCTTTGCTTTTCTAATATCTGTTATTTGGCATCAAAGATCAGAATCAGATTCAAATTACGGTTATCTCATTTGTTTTGAATTCTATCTTGAATTGAAAAAATGAAATTTATTCGAATATTTCTTTACTAAAATATAAAATTTTTGAATTTATTTTGTTCATTTTTTATATTATATACTTAGGGTGTACCAAAAGTTCGTATCACGGCGTTTAAAGGTCCTTGTCATACGATGTGATCTATTCAGAAACAAGTAATAAATATATCATGTTGTAGAGCTTTTCGAGCTGCATCGAATGGTACATAGTAAATCCTGTTTTCATAGAACTTTGAAGGACTTTGAGTCAATTTACTGATAGACGACTACACATCCGTACCAATCCATATTCGCACCCATATCCAAGGATGATAAGTTAATCATTATTGTGGTTCTTGTTATTAATTGAAAGCATTTGTAAAATATTGTTTCTTGTATACAATTTTGTAGATTTTTTGACTAGCTACAACCTCATATACATATCATTTCTGGTCATCTGGTGAATGTGGACGTGAGTGAAGATGGATATCAATGTGCAGTCGTCTGTCACTAAATTGACCTTAAGTCCCTCAAAGTTCTATGAAAACAGGATTTACTATATACCATTCGATACAGCTCGAAAAGCTATACAACATGATATATTTGTTTCTTAGTTCTGAATCGATTCACTCCATCCTAAAAGGTCCTTTAAATGACGTGACACGAACTTTTGGTATACCCTAAGTATTAAGATGATTAGGTAATCGGTTGATATAAGTAATAGTATAAAAGAGTTGAAATATAATTTGAAAAACGAAAATGATCAAAGCAGATAACAAAATTATCTTGAATATTTACAATACTTCTTTTATTAAATCGAATGATCTTTCTTCTTTAATAAAAAAACAATAAATACGTATTGTTTATTTTATCTCTAATAAACTTCCATTAGAAAATTAACTTTAAAAAAACAAAAAAAATTATTTTTTTATAAGCTCATTTAAGCGATAACAATAAATTAATGTCTAATAACTCTTAAAAATTGTGAATATGATTTTATTCTCAATATAATTTCAGTTAATATAATCATTGAAGAATACATTAAATTTGCAATA